>JAVTVY010002684.1:0-36170 GCA_036873755.1 Hanleya hanleyi
AAGGTGAAATGTCCAGCTATACCAAGGATTGAAAATACATCAAAACTAAACGTACAAATTGTCTGAATAAAGAAGTTTCACGTGTGCATGACGAGTGCATGATCGGGTTGTCTTATGTCCGTCTTGAATTTACAGCCGTTTGGTTTCCTTGCATGTACAACATTTTCGGAAATTGCAAATTTCATTCTTGTAGGATACATTTTCTGCAATAAAATGCAATTCAAGGAAAATTTAACACTTTCATTTCAAATTGTGTCGGGGGAATTTCAAATTCAAATCTTAGAAAAAAAAAGAAGAAAAAAATGCCTAAACCACTTTTTATTAATCACACCAATTTTCCTCTAGAATTATATCATATCTCGTTGATTTGAATAATTATGTTGAAAACAAAATGCCGCTCTCTGCCACCGCAATATTTATAAATGCATCCCGTTAAAGATGAAAACTTTAAAATAATGAGTGTTTTTCTTCATGTGATGAACACTTAAAAAAAATGAGTTTTTTAATTCATGGGATGAAAACTGTCAAAAAATTACTTTTTGCAGACATTTGGGCGTGCTGAAAGAACTGAGTTAGTTCTGTTGAATTTGGAAACTGAGTAGATGATTTTTTTTTGTCAAGAATAACCCCTGTTCCGCCAATGAAGCAATAACATTTTTTTTAATGTCTGCTCAGAGTTGTTTCCCCTCTTCATAGCAACTGGACACGCCTCTAATGAACGGCTGGCTGACGCCATGTTTTATATCGGGCTTCATGCTCTGCGAAGTTCATTTGGATGTGAAAGATTTCAGTTACAACGAGAGATCCTGAAGGATCTTGGCGCCCACCATTGTCCGATAATTGTAAGCGAATGACTAGAGGAACTTTTTGTCCATTGTTACTAAGAACAAACGATTGATTTGTAATTTTGTTTACAGAATTTCGAATCTGAGCGAAAAAGATTGAAAAAGGCCACTGAAAAACACCAAGATATAATCTAAGTTTCAGGAGTTTCAAGATTTCTAGAAACTGTACTTATGTGGGTTGTTATAATACAAGAGAAATGAGCAAAGTTAGTCTGAAAGTGAATGTACATGTACGGAGGATCCTTCGCCTTTGTTTTGTAGTATTTTTTTTATTTATTTTTTTGCATGTGTCATCATTGGGTACTGGAAGCGAAGACCAATCTCTTTGACACTTTGGCATGAGCTATGAAACATACTTAAGATTTTATAATCAGGAACGAATGCTAATTCTGTTCTGTTTATTGGGCTATTTTGAGATATCTCTTAAGATACCATGCTCGAAAATAGTAAGATGGTACAATACTTAATACTGAAGGGATCCGGTCTGTGCAGTAATGGGTATCTTGCACAACTAGACCCCAAGGGGAACCTGTGTACCAAATTTTAGAAAGATCCATACAGTAGTTCCTGAGAATCGCGATAACAAGGTTTCGTGGAGAAATCCAAGATGGCTACCTTGTGGCCATATTGGATTTTCGATTCGGACCGAAAAATGTATCTTGCACAAGTAGACCCTAAGGGGAACCTGTGTACCAAATTTGAGAAAGATCCATACAGTACTTCCTGAGAAATGACGATAAAGTTTCATGGGGAAATCCAAGATGGCTGCCTGGTGGCCATATTGGATTTTCGAATCGGACCAGAAAAGGCACCTTGCACAACCAGACCCCAAGGGGAACCTGTGTACCAAATTTGAGAAAAATCCATAGAGTACTTCCTGAGAAATGACGATAAAGTGTCATGGGGAAATCCAAGATGGCTGCCTGGTGGCCATATTGGATTTTCGAATCGGACCGAAAAAGGTATCTTGCACAACTAGATCCCAAGGGGAACCTGTGTACCAAATTTAAGAAAGATCCATACAGTACTTCCTGAGAAATGACGATAACGAAGTTTCATGGGGAAATCCAAGATGGCTGCCTGGTGGCCATATTGGATTTTCGAATCGGACAAGAAAATTTATCTTGCACAACCAGACCCAAAGGGGAACCTGTGTACCAAATTTGAGAAAGATCCATGCAGTAGTTCCTGAGAAATCGTGATAAGGTTTCATGGAGAAATCCAAGATGGCTGCCTGGTGGCCATATTGGTTTTTCGAATCGGACCGAAAAAGGTATCTTGCACAACTAGACCCGAAGGGGAACCTGTGTACCAAATTTGAGAAAGATCCATGCAGCAGTTCCTGAGAAATCGCGATAACAAGGTTTCATGGGGAAATCCAAGATGGTTGCCTGGTGGCCATATTGGATTTTCGAATCGGACCAAAAAAGGGTTCTTGCACAACTAGACCCCAAGGGGAACCTGTGTACCAAATTTGAGAAAGATTCATGCAGTACTTCCTGAGAAATCATAACAAGGTTTCATGGGGAAATCCAAGATGGCTGCCTGGTGGCCATATTGGTTTTTCGGATCGGATCGAAAAAGGTATCTTGCACAACTAGACCCCAAGAGGAACCTGTGTACCAAATTTGAGAAAGATCCATCCAGTAGTTCCTGAGAAATCGCGATAACAAGGTTTCATGGGGAAATCCAAAATGGCTGCCTGGTGGCCATATTGGATTTTCGAATCGGACCAAAAAAGGTTTCTTGCACAACTAGACCCCAAGGGGAACCTGCGTAACAAATTTGAGAAAGATCCATGCAGTAGTTCCTGAGAAATCGCGATAACAAGGTTTCATGGGGAAATCCAAGATGGCTGCCTGGTGGCCATATTGGTTTTCGAATCGGACCAAAAAAGGTATCTTGCACAACTAGACCCCAAGGGGAACCTGTGTACCAAATTTGAGAAAGATCCATCCAGTAGTTCCTGAGAAATCGCGATAACAATGTTTCATGGGGAAATCAAAGATGGCTGCCTGGTGGCCATATTGGATTTTCGAATCGGACCAGAAAAGGTATCTTGCACAACTAGACCCCAAGGGGAATCTGTGTACCAAATTTGAGAAAGATCCATACAGTAGTTCCTGAGAAATGACGATAACAATGTTTCATGGGGAAATCCAAGATGGCTGCCTGGTGGCCATATTGGATTTTCGAATCGGACCAAAAATGGTATCTTGCACAACCAGACCCCAAGGGGAACCTGTGTACCAAATTTGAGAAAAATCCATGCAGTACTTCCTGAGAAATCGTGATAACAAGGTTTCATGGGGAAATCCAAGATGGCTGCCTGGTGGCCATATTGGTTTTTCGAATCGGACCGAATAAGGTATCTTGCACAACTAGTCCCCAATGGGAACCTGTGTACCAAATTTGAGAAAGATCCATGCAGTAGTTCCTGAGAAATCGCGATAACAAGGTTTCATGGGGAAATCCAAGATAGCCTGGTGGCCATACTGGATTTTCGAATCGGACCGAATAAGGTATCTTGCACAACTAGACCGCAAGGGGAACCTGTGTACCAAATTTGAGAAAGATCCATGCAGTAGTTCCGGAGAAATCGTGATAAGGTTTCATGGGGAAATCCAAGATGGCTGCCTGGTGGCCATATTGGATTTTCAAATCGGACCAAAAAAGGTTTCTTGCAGAACTAGACCCCAAGGGGAACCTGTGTACCAAATTTGAGAAAGATCCATGCAGTAGTTCCTGAGAAATCGTGATAACAAGGTTTCATGGGGGAAATCCAAGATGGCTGCCTGGTGGCCATATTGGATTTTCGATTCGGACCGAAAAAGGTTTCTTGCACAACTAGACCCCAAGGGGAACCTGTGTACCAAATTTGAGAAAGATCCATCCAGTAGTTCCTGAGAAATCGCGATAACAAGGTTTCATGGGGAAATCCAAAATGGCTGCCTGGTGGCCATATTGGATTTTCGAATCGGACCAAAAAAGGTTTCTTGCACAGCTAGACCCCAAGGGGAACCTGTGTACCAAATTTGAGAAAGATCCATGCAGTAGTTCCTGAGAAATCGTGATAACAAGGTTTCATGGGGAAATCCAAGATGGCTGCCTGGTGGCCATATTGGATTTTCAAATCGGACCAAAAAAGGTTTCTTGCACAACTAGTCCCCAAGGGGAACCTGTGTACCAAATTTGAGAAAGATCCATGCAGCAGTTCCTGAGAAATCGTGATAACAAGGTTTCATGGGGAAATCCAAGATGGCTGCCTGGTGGCCATATTGGATGGTGGCCATATTGGATTTTCGAATCGGACCAAAAAAGGTTTCTTGCACAACTAGACCCCAAGGGGAACCTGTGTACCAAATTTGAGAAAGATCCATGCAGTACTTCCTGAGAAATCGCGATAACAAGAATTGTTTACGGACGGACAGACGGACGGACGACGGACTGACGGACGACGGACGACGGACAAAAAGTGATTTGAAAACAAGCCGTACAGCACAATGCTAAAAACAAGCCGTACAGCACAATGAACTCAAAGAAGGGGCAGATTTTGCGACTTTTTGACTGGATGAAAACGGTGATACAGCTCCCGATTTTACGATCTCGATTTTGGGTGAATAACGGTTTGCTCATGGACTGACAAAGAAAACCGGTAGGCCTCCGTCGTCGTGATTTTATAGTTGCAATTCATTCGCAAAATAAGGTATATGGACCTAATTAATGCCATTAAAAACAAAACACACGAGCAAATGAAAAATAAATAGTTGACAGACAAGAATATAAACATTTTACGACGTATTTCCTCAAACATCGTTCGCGTATTCCTTTCGCGAAAGGTTCAATTCTGACATTTTCTCGCGAAAGGTATGGCGAGAGGTACTGGCGAATCGTTCGCGAAACGTTCGCGAACGGTTCGCGACATTTTTCGGCTATCCTTCGCGAATTTGACCAGTTTAATTCTTGGGTGTACTGTAGTAGTGTGCTAGGGGAGATAATTCTTCCTTCTGCTTTCAGTGCAGAATATGCGGGATGAGTTACTTCCCCTAGCGCGGTGCCTCTCCTGTGGGTAAAAATGGACTTGCCCGGTTGGTTTCACAGCAATGTACGTTGGTTGCTCGGACGAGACAAGCTTTGGCGATTTTTTTTAACAATTTCTAATGTCAGGAAAATATTTTTGATGAAAAATAATTGCACAGATAGAGTTTGAAATATATGGTGAGTTTTGACAGCTAATGTGTTATATTAACTGATAAATCCACGAAAACCTCGCCGCAGCCTAATGTGAGACAGACAGTAAGTGTCGGATGGGTCTTTTGTCCATTTGTCCTCTGTTTATCTGTTGCCCCATATCCTGTCAAGCAGTTGATGTTAATGTGAAACAATTATTTTTAAAAAATATCCACAAAATATTATTCACAATTCAACCCCTGTTTGATATATTTTTGAGAAAAGAAATATAATTTTTTTAAATGTTACACATGGCCCATGGGATGGAAGAAATAACTACAACCGGCTAGAGTTACTGAGCTGTATCACGATGGGATGGTATTTTCGGCTAAATATCGGAGCCAGTTCATCTCAGAGAAGTGAAATTCCCCACAGTATCTCTATGTAATTTGTGCATTTTTATTCTGAAATTCGAAGAAAATCTATTCCGAATCAAAACAAACCTCCAATACCACACATGTTATTTTCATAGTGCCTAGTCACAATGTTACAAGATTGCAAGCCCAACGTCATTGTGCTCTGGAAAAAAAAAAAAAAAAAACCCACGCGAGGTATTGGGGATTTTCTTTGATCCTGAACAGATTTCCTTCAAATTTCAGAATAAAAATGCACAGATTACATACAGATACTGTGGAGAATTTCACTTCTCTAAGAAAAACTGGCTCCGATAGCGGAAAATCACATCCCATCATCCCCTGACGGATCTCCGTTGGTAATGCATTCACGTCAGTGCAACAACAACAGCAACAACAACAACAACAGTTCAACGATCATGTTTGCGTTGATTTATTGGGTTGGCCATACCTTTCGCTATCTTCCATGAAGTATATTTTAGAGGACTTGTTATGCGAGACACCGCTTGTACTGGCCGACGACCACAGTTCATTTTAAAACTGAAAACTCCATCATTGGATGTGTTGGCAGGAAGCACAAACACATGGGCACTACTTCCGTTTTTGACTACTTTCGTTTTTGACAGAATCTCACAGGTTCCTACAATTCTGTTACAAGACAAAGTACAAGTTGCCATTTTCCGATAAAACAGGCGTTTATTATCGTTCAAATCCATTCTGAGAACTTTTAGACGAAATAACAAGTCGATTTACACAGTTTTAATGTCAGACTATTTTTTTGTCAACAGCGTAGTGATGTATACGACAATTAGTCTGGCAATACCGTACTACTGAATATGCAGAGGAATATAGACTTCTAGACCAAACCAATGACCAGTCATTCACTACACTGAACCAATGGCAGACACACAACTTTACTATGGAGCTCTTGATAGGCTACATGCCAGGAAGAGTATGTAAATCAGTATGAAAGTAGGCCTAATGTATGCATACTTGGAGATCCCTTTTTAGAAGACTGGAAAATGGTAGAAAAATAAAAAAAATGTAAAAAAATAATTAATGACCGGTTAGACCTGAAAGTTTCAAAGGCACAAGTAAAAAATAAAAGGATCATAACCTGTAAGTTTCAAGAACTTCCTTGCAATAGTTTTCGCGATACGGCTCGGACAGACGGACAGACACACTGCTGGGGCCACAACAATACTCCTGAGCCCGTAGGGCTGAGGAGTAAAAACATGAGGGTGAGACTCACAAAACCCCTCAGCTTTCCCTGTGAAACACAGAAATATGCTGAGACTGTGCAACATATTATGGCTATATTCACCAATCATTCAGAATTGCCCTTTTTACAGCATATCATTATTCTGCAGATTTGACAGCTAGATTCAAGCAAATATCACAAATGGGGCATAACTCTGTAAAATAAAAGCTGAGGCGAATAATTTTTTGTAGGCTTCTACAAGTAGATAAATAATTTGGTGTAAAAAATATAGATAAAAAATATATATAGATCAAAAATAAGCTGTGCAGAACAGTTTTTCAAATATACATGTAACTGGTTAATACATTCAAGCATATCCAAGATTATTACACCCGGAAAGGGGCATAACTCCATAAACTAAGAGCGGAGATGATGAATTTGTTTGTACGCTTCTAGAATACAACTAGATTATAAATAAGTTTCCAAAATTTAGTAGATGTAGCAAACACGGATCTGCAGATTTAACTCGTACACTCAACTGTATCACAAAATCAGAGATTATTAGATCCGAAAAGGGGCGTATCTCCATAAAATATGGGCTGAGATGACTAATTTTTTCGTAGGCATTTAGAATACAAATAGATAAAAAAGCTTCATCATAATTTGCTAGCTGTACCAAACACAGTTAATTAGATATTTAACTGGTTACATTCAAGCATGTTTCACAAAATCAGATACTATTGCACCTGAAAGGGGTGTAACTCCGTAAAATAAGGGGTGAGGCAACTAATTTTTGTTGGCGTCTAGAATACAACTATTCAAAGAAATTTCCAAAATGTAGTACCGTAGCTGTATCAAGCACAGTTCTGCGGATATAGTTGATTACATTCAAGCATATATCACAAAATAAGAAATTAATACATCTGTAAAGGAGCATAACTCTGTAAAATATGGGCCGAGGGGAGCCATTTCAATAGGTGTCTGACTAATAAATAGATATGGCAGATTCTACGGTAATTGGGTCACCCAGTGGGTAACAGTTTCACAGGAAGTAAAAAAAAATCGATTATCATTGGAAGATAGGAACTCCTAACTACAAGTATGTTATTGTTTGTCACATATATCAAGAAATATGGTGACTGACACATTTACTGTGTTTTGGGGAGTAATTTGGTGTGCTAACATAAAAATATTTGATGGAAATAACTCTCAGCCATGAAACTGCTGCTGGAGTTAATGTACAAATGCATATCTATTTATTGCAGAACTATGTGACAGGTCATTTTTTTGTGCGTAAAATAAATCTCACTAGTGATTTTGATGCAAAGGACAGCCCAATTAATTCTTTTCAATATAATTTTGTTGAGTTCGTTGCTAATGTTACCTTTGTCCGTCAACATGCATAACATTAGCAACAACACAAGCCTGTACAGTTTGATACAGGATATGGAGTGACAGAATGTAAAATATAATTTATAATCCAGGATATTATTTATTTGTGGAATATTTGGAGTTCAACCCCTTTGGATCACATATGTAATTACTTGCTGCTAATGTTACTTCCGTCAAACTCATTCTGTAACATATGACACAGATGGAATTCGAAATCCGATTGAACGTTCCTGCCTGCAGCCTAGCTTTGGACGTTTCTTCGCTAGTCTGTGTGTTTCCCAGACCACACATCAATCAGATAGGTTTATACAAGTGTTCCCTTTTGTTTCCAGAGAGTGATATGAACTTTTCCATCTGACAAGAAAAGTAACATTAGCAACATTATGTACTGGGATGGGATTACAGGTCATAAGATTTATTATTTTCAGCCACGTGAGAATGAAATAACAGCAGCAGCAGTTATTGAGCTAGTCGTACACTAACTATTACGATAGATAGATACAATTAGATTGTAAACATCACTGAACCTTTTTCTCACCAGTTCCATCAAAAGTAACATTAAATTAGCAACAATGGAAATCTGTAGTAATTGTAATCACTGAATTCAGACTGGTCCTTCATAAAAAAATCATCCGGTCCGTGATGAAATACATTTGTTGTTCTGATCTATACCACAGTAGGTATTCAAAAGACCTAAAAACATTTATTCTAGATAAGTTTATTTTATTTTTTGGGAGTTAATTGACTCATTTACCGTGGAATCTGCCATAAGTAAGTTCCCAAAATTTGGTCAGTGTATCTTGAGCTGTTTCGCCTAAAATGCAGTAACGGATGGACGGACGTACGGACAAAGGTACATGGTGACGACATTATCCTGAGGCCAAAATGGCCAAGGTAACAAGAGCCCAAGGGGCTTCAATATATGCCCGTGTATCTGGAATTACATTGGTCCAAATTTCAAGGTTGTTTGATAGCTTCGATTCCAATTGGTAGCTAGCCTACAATTTTGTGCTTCTGAGAATGTAACATATATAACATCTTATATTGAATGATAAACTAAAACGAGCTTAACTCTTGGTAACTAGTTGACCTTGAAGCAAGAGCCGAGAGCTCACATATCCCACACTGAAATCGACAATATTCAAACACAAGAAAATAGCAGTTTTCCTGCAAATGGACTCCTTTCAGACGAGATAATTTTTCATGAAGGAAGAAGAAATTGATGAAGTAAACCTTTGTTCTTGAGTTAATAAAGAGGTATGAAGTTCATAAAGGATCCCTCTCCCCATTAAATTACTAAATGTATGGTTGTTATTTCACAACAGTTGTAGCTGTTTCAAATATGAGACAGGATGAATGCCATATACATGTAGGGGGGACAAATTGATCTCAAAATGTATGGCTCCTCTTTGCCATGCGAGTGAGGTATACTCAAAGTTTGGTACCATTCCATACCTTGAAACTAGAGATATCGCATGGACAACAAATGTTAATGGATGAATGGACAGAACGCAACATCGCATTACATGACCTCGTCTTCGACAGGCATATGAAAATGTGATTTCCTGATTTTGGGGTCATAGTTACCTTGACCTAAATTTTGGTACACGACACTTCGTCTTCCGTCAATGTATCAATGGACACAAAAAAATTATGATTTTGTATGAATTTCAGGATTTTGGGGGTCACAGTGACCTTGACGTTCAGCCTTGACCTACAATTTGGAATGTGACACATCATGTCCCCCTAATGAATCTACAGACACAAAACAAAGTAATTTTCAAAGATTTTTTGATTTTAGAGTCACAGTGACAGTGACAAACCATCTCCCCGTAATTTCTCAATGGACACAAAAAATCATGATTTTTAACAATTTAACGATTTTGGGGTCACAGTGACCTTGACCTACATTTTGGTATGCGACACATCACGTCCCCATAATGTATCTACTGACACAAAAAAAATGTTATTTATAATAATTTCCTGATTTTGGGGTCACAGTGACCTTTGACCTTTCACCTTGATTCTGGTGTCACAGTCATCTTGACTATTGACCTGGATCTAAATTTTCGTACATGACAAAACGGCTACCCGTAATTTCTCAATGTACTAAAAAAATCAAGATTTTTAACAATTTCATGATTTTGGGGTCACACTGACCTTGACCTTTGACCTTGACCTACATTTTGATATGTGACACATTGTGTCCCCCTAATGTATCTACTCACACAAAGAAATGTTATTTTCAATAATTTCCTGATTTTTGGGTCAGTGACCTTGGACCTTCAACCTTGACCTATATTTTGGTATGCGACACCTCATTTCCCCTTTTGAATCCACTCATAAAAAATTAGAAATTTTTAATGATTTCCCTGATTTTTCCGTCACACTGACCTTTGACCTCGACCTACATTTTGTATGCAACACATCGTTCTCCCCTAGGGCATCCACTCACCAAAAATTAGAACTGTAGATAGAAAACTGTCAATGATAAATGAATTTCTGATTTTAGGCAAGTGACCTTTGACCTCTGACCTCGACCTCAATTTTGGTACGCGACACATCGTCTCTACCTAGCGTATCCACTCACAAAAAATTGCAACTGCGGATAGAAAACTTTCACAGATATAGACCGGACACGAACACTTCAGTGATTTCCTGTTTTTTAGGCCAGTGACCTTTGACCTCTGACCTTGACCTTCATTTTGGTATGCCACACATCGTCTCCCCGTAGGGTATCCACTCACCAAAAATTAGAACTGTAGATGGAAAACTGTCCCAGATATAGACCGGACACGGGCGACGGACAGACGGACACACGGACAGACGCTCGGAAACCGCCATCACATAATACGTCCACCTTTTTGGCGGGCGTATAAAAAGGAAAAAAAAAACAAGCGTTCTGAGAACCCCAACATCTCGCCTTGCGGGGTCATCCGCCGAAGGTGCAGCAGTATTGAAAGCATACATGTAGAGCAAACAATAAGGTCTGGAATGGGAGATGTGGTACAGACAATAATGTCTGGAATAAATTATCTGGTACAGACAATAATGTCAGTCCCATGTGGGATTACTGGCATATAAGTTAATCCCATGTAGGATGGATAGGTCAGTGCCGTCAGATTACTGCTGCATAGGGCAGTCCAGTGTGAGATTACTGCTGGATAGGTCAGTCCCATGTGAGATTACTGCTGGATAGGTCAGTCCAATGTGAGATTACTGCTGGATAGGCAAGTCCTGTGTAGGAGGAGGGGAGGATGGACCAGTCCCGTGTGTTATTACTAATGGATAGACCAGTCCCCTGTGGGATTACTGCTGGATAGTCCAGTCCCAAGTGGGATTACTGCTGGATAGGCCTGTCATGTCTGGGATTACTGCTGATTAGATGAGTCTCGTATGGGATTAATGCTGGATAAGACAGTCCCGTGTGGGATTACTGCTGCATAGGCAGTCCAGTGTGGGATTACTGCTGCATACGACAATCCTGTGTGGGATTACAGCTGGGGAGGCCAGTCCCATGTGGGATTACTGCTGGATAGGCTAAACCTGTGTGGGATTACAACGGGACACATGTAGGTCAGTCCCATGTAGGATTATGGCTGGATAGGTCAGTGCCATGTGGGACTACTGCTGCATATTGCAGTCCAGTGTCATATTACTTCTGGATAGGTCAGTCCCGTGTGAGATTACTGCTGCATAGGCCAGTCCTGAGTGGAATTACTGCTGGATAGGCCAGCCCCATGTGGGATTACTGCTAAATAGGCCAGTCCAGTCTGGGATTACTGCTGGATAGGTCAGTCCCGTGTGGTATTACTGCTGGATAGGCCAGTGCCATTTGGGATTATTGCTGGATAGGTCAGTCCTGTGTGAGATTACTGCTGGATAGGCCAGTCCCAAATGAGATTACTGCTGGATAGACCAGTCCGGTCTGGGATTACTGCTGGATAGTTGAGTTCCATATGGGATTACTGCTGGATAGGTCAGTCCCGTGTGGCATTACTGCTGGATAGGCCAGTGCCATTTGGGGTTACTGCTGGATAGGTCAGTCCCGTGTGGGATTACTGTGGGAGAGCTGTGACCTAGGAAAACATGAAACATGTCCACCAAGTTTTATAATCATCCCACGAAAAGTTCAACAAACTTTCTACATGTAAATTCTTGCCCAACAAAAACCTTATCAATGGAAACGTACAAAGTCTAAACTGCAATAATTAGGACAAAAATTCATATTAATGTCATATTTCTTAAATAGCACATGCCCATCCTCGAATCACATTGAACTTGGGTAGCAAGTGTTAAACTCGTCCAATGAAAGCCGACAGCTTCAGAAAACTTTCCATGTACAGGTGTACATGTATATGTACATTATTATTGGCAGATTAAAATTTGAACAAAAATTAATATTTCATCTCCTAAATAGCACAGGTACATCCTCCAATCATAAGAAACATCTGTACCAAGTTTCGTAACCATCCAATGAGAGCTGACAACTGCAGCAAACTTACCATGTACATGTATACATGTAGAGGCCTACATGTACAATTCACCTAAACAGAAAACTCTATAATTTGCCATACTGTAATTTGGAGGAAATTTAATATTTCTTCTCAAAAATAGCACAGGTACATTCTCTAATCATAAGAAACATGTGTACCAAGTTTCATAATCATCCAATGGCAGCTGACAACTGAAACAAACTTTCTAAGTACAGATGTACATGTGCACTTCAGCTAAACACAAAACTCTATCATAGTGATTTTAACATCAATTGGAGCACCCCAGGGGTAGTACCCCCAGGTGGCGTAATCACCCCCACCCCCCCTCCCCCCCACCCATATTTTTTTATATTTTTTTTATATTTATTCTAATTTTTCTAGATTTCTTTTTGAATTAGCTAAACCAAAAACCTTATCATTTCCAGGCAGGGGACACCGACACCGACAACAACATCCTCTTTCCCCCCTCACAATACATGTATCTCCCCTTTACTTCGTAAGGCGAGATAAAAACTGGTATGGTACTGATGGTTTTCCATTGTGACTATCGTACTACCAGAATGCACCAGAATATAGTTTTTTACCCCTCTGAGATTTTGGCCTCCTGGTATTGTCGTCGTCATGTACGTCCGTCTGTCCGTTATTATCACATTTTATGCAAAACTGCTTGAGTTACATAGACCAAATTTTGAAAACTTTTTTATCTAGGTATGTCACACACCTATCAAAAATGATTTTGCTTGGCCCATACATATATTTCACCTAGTTATGCCCCTTTACAGATTCATTAATTTCAGATTTTGTGACATATGCTTGAATGTAACCAACTATATCTGTAGAAATGAGTTTGATACAGCTACTACATTTTGGAAACTTATTTATTTGTATTCTAGAAGCACAAAAAAATAATCGCCTCAGCCCTTAGTTTATGGAGTTATGCCTGTTTTCAGATGCAATAATCTCTGATTTTGTGATATATGCTTGAATGTACCCAGTTATATCTAATTAACTATGTTTGGTACAGCTACCAAATTATGAGGGAACTTTTTTATCTAGTTGTATTCTAGATGCCTACAAAAAAATTAGTCATCTAATATTATCTAATGTTGTTATGCGCCTTTCGGATGTAATAAGGGCCCTCGGTGGCCAAGTGGTCTAAGGTGCTTCACTGGAGACCGCTAGCCTCACACCGCTGAACCGGCATGGGTTCGAGCCCTGTTGGTCCATGTATGAAAGTTTGTCAGTTACTTGCCGTCGGGCGGTGGTTGTCTCCGGGTACTCCAGCTTCCTCAACCAGCCAAACTGACTGTCACCTTATGAGTGAAACAAACTTGAGTGTGACATTAAGCCAAATCCCCCTCCCTGGGGGTGGTTTTAGGATGAAGTGTCGAAATATGGGGTCTCTATAGATAACCCCACGCTTTATACACACCAGTCCAAGGTATGAAATCTTCAAAAAAAATTATGATAGATTGCGAAATAAAAGAACTGAAGATTTTGTTGCTCACAGCAGTGTGCACTGGGGCTGCCATTGCACCATGGTGTAACATTTTTTATACCGGTATATACTTAACTAAAAACGACACATCGTCATGGAAATTTATTGGGTTGATCGTGTTCATCATACCGATAGTTTGGGCGAGAAAGATCCAAGTCAATCCATTGATTGTCTAGTTGATTTTAGTAGTTCAATTGTAATCTTGAAAATGTTTATGAACTCAGAAACATCATCATTCAACCTGAATCACTGGACAACAGTCCTCAACCTGAATCACTGGACAACAGTCGAGGACTATCTTTTTGTTTACGGTTCAGCTTTAATTTTTGTCCAAATAATGAATCATATATGTCCGAAATGAATTGTCGGATTTCAAATTTTCCAGCGTGCAGGGGAGGGGGGACGTACCCCATTAGTGCTGCACACCTTCAGTGCATACTGAATGGTATACACTCTAGAACACCTAAAGAGAATGGTACATGTATGCAGTATGCTGAGAGTGAAATCAAACGGTATGCAGTACTCATGAGAGAGTGGGATGCACACCCTTATTACATGCATGTGTATTATGGTTACAAGTGCCTATTTAACAAAAATTAATTTCCTCTGGCCTACTTGTGGATTTCCTGGTCAACTGGCACATTTAAAGCGAAATTCATGTTAAATCATTATCCTCCGAAAATGGATTGGAAATGAAACCGTGAAAGATAATTCTGGCGAATATTAAGGCATCTACAGAACTCCAATCTAACACAGACATGTAGTTAGTTACAGCATTTCCTTTCAGGGTTACATCCAATCCCAGTATACCAGTTATCACAAGAAAATCTGTATGTCCATATCCCAGGAGGTCAAAAACAGGATGATCCCATTCAGGACCCAAATAATGAGAAACTGCCAACCAACAAAGAAAGAGATCTTATGACTGTTATAGCCAATTTTGTTAGTGGTCATGTATTGTTGGTGATAACACAGCAGGCCTGGTGATGCTATCAAGGGATGTATTTCTGGGTAACACAGGCGTTTATTTATATTTGTTGGTGTTCTGGTGTGACTATCAGTGGGAGTACTCTCCAATTAAAGGATTCCTCTTTTCTTGCTACTCCTCGTATCACAGTCGCCATCAGCTCAACCGAGATAACTCAATTCCATTGCCTTCCATGTAATAATTCAATTTTCCAGCTGTAAATGAATTTTTTTCGCCTGCTCACTTTCTTGGCAGCAATTTATGGAACAAAACCTATAGCTAATGAATGCAGCATTACGGTGCAATGGAGATATTCACACTTCAGTTCATGACTCCGTTCTGTATCGGTCTGGAGAAAATGGCTATATAATGAACCAAGACATTCTCACCAGGTCAGTCATAAAAGCTAGCATCCGCTACATGTATCATAAGGGCAATTATGTCAATAGCCTAAAATAGCCCAATGGGCTCCCATACCCCTCAGCTATCAGTTATAGTCTACACTCGGCAATTATGCAATGCAGAAGATGTATGTTTAGAACTTTAACAACATCATGTAGGTTAACAAAAATTTACAGTTGATAAATACTCAAATGTTACTTGTTCCACTGAGCGAAATCTATATTGTTTTCAGAAACTGTAACACGAGAGATCATTACAGATTTGTAGGCAACCTTGACAGCTGAAACGAAGGCGGGCGTTCTCATAGAATGTCATGCGTCTGCCGCACTGGTAAGGAGCACTGCCTTGCTAATTCCCGCCAGGTTTCAGTTGTGTGATGTCAATGAACAGAATTGGCTGCAGCAAAATGAAGTCCACGGTTTGTGCGATAAGCAAATATCAATTTTGACATTTTCCACTGATAATTTGAATCAAAAAGTAATTAAGTCATTCTTCTCAAACTTGTTTGAGCAAGGGACAAGATTGGGAGGCAGTTATTTTTCCTCATATTGATTGTCTCCATGAGCAAACAGAACTATAAATTAAATGTACGATCAGTGAAGTTGAAGTTAGTGCCTGTTGTGCCTGAATTGTCCCAATGAAGGCCAATTCTCTCAGTGTTGCAATATGGAACTGACAATTTGGCATGGAGTTCAGCCCCACAAAGCAATGTGTTTACGGAAATAATTGATAACCATTCTTAATCAAGGCTAATAGAATTTCTTTGAGAGAAAATTCTGAATATATTGTATGCATCAGTCATGAAACTTGTAGGAATGATGAAGAAAATGTATTCTGACAGAATAACAATGATTTTCCATTAAATATAAGGTTACTTGTGCAATAAAAGCTGTACATTTCTGTTACCCAGTGGCTACCCTAACTGGCAAATGGGTCAGTTCATACAGATACATTAAAAAAGTTGCTCCTGCTATTCACTTTGAGAGCTGCTTGATCCAATATCAACATCATATGATTGACAAGCTTTTGTCAGGAAGCATACATAAATTTCACCACTCCAATAAGTGCAGATAGAATCTATCGACTGGGATGGCAGTGAGGCTTCAATTAGTAACTCCCAATATTGGAGAATGCGAACTGATCACTTGTGGGTGAACACTAGTGAACACGATTAGTCCTCATCTGATGTTCTGCAGGAATTACGTTTCCTCATCAAAAATCTCCTCTTAACCAGTATTGCTATGGAAACCTTACACAGGGCAAAAGCTAATCAACAAAGGCCAGACTGTTCCTGACTGACAAGGACATTGCCCATGAGAGAATATTGCAGTATAATAACAGCTTTATAGAACTGAAGATAGGTAATACTAGATGTTCACTGTATAGACTGAAGCTCTTCATTAGCATTTGTGTGCATGTATTAATCAACTTGATTTCATACGGCAACATGCTTAAATTTAGGTGACTTGGATCAACACTTAGAGGAATGAAATCCTTTCTGGCTGGTGCAAGGCTTTCTTGTAATAGCTGAGACAAGCTTCACCCTAACCATTGACCTATCAATAAGAGACAATATTAAAGTGGACTGGACTCCTCCCTGATTGGTTCAATTCCTTGTGTGAGAGCCAATCACTGGTGACAGATTGATGACAGGTGTTATTCTTCTTTTGTTCAAGGAAGGGGTGAAACTGCTCTCACTCTCTGAGATGTAGGATACATTTCAGTGGGTATGTGTGTGTGTGTGGGGGGGGGGAGGGGATCAGATCTGCCTTTTAAGGTGCTATTTAGTGGTATATGATACAAAAAATCAACTAATCACAACTGATTCCACTTCCCTTGAAACAACTCACAATATTGTGTAGGCTCCAATAAGACAGAGATACTATTAAAGAAACCAGTGATAGGATATAGGGCTATATGGTACATATCAGAGAAATACATCATCATCATCATCTTGATGTATCGGTAATCTATACCAAGTTTCACACTGAACAGCGAAATGGCTTCCGAGATACAAGATTCATGGTTTAGCATAAATTAAAGATGGCCGCCAAAGTTTCCACCCAATTGGGTCCAGATCCAATAGGGTTCTGGGGCACGAGCATATATGGATGTGCACAGCAAGTTTGGTGTGCCCAGGGTATTCGTTCTAAAGATATCTTGGTAACGAGAAAGCTGTGACGGTGTTGCATAAATTAAAGATGGCTGCCAAAGTTTCCAACCAATCGGGTCCATATTTAATAGGCTTTATTACACTGGTCAGCCATACCCGCAGCATGGTTGCAGTACATGCTGGGATGCAGCATGATCAAATTGTGTCAAAGTGAACCCAGTAGAACTCCAGTATGCATTTCCAGCATGGTTGCAATACATGCACACACTGGGATGCAGCATTGTGAAATTCGGAGTCAATCCATCTCCAGCATGGCTTCTGCATATAGATATTTCTGACGAAGTGATTCCAGCATGACTACAACAAGGAATCCCGGCAGCATGATTCCAACTAACAAGCTGGAACTTCGCATGGTCCCAGCATGAATACTACATCAATGCAATTGAAACTCTGTACCTCGTGCTAACATATTGCTCCAGGAGGAATGTGTTACAGTCTCTATTATCAGCCAAATGAAGTGAAAGTATAGTGTCCCTGTACATGTATTTGTGACCTACATGTAGTGTACAATCCATGAATTAATAATGTAAATTGATAGCTAATTGAAATAGAAGTGCTTACCTGTAATAAAACACCTGAGTTGTTTGTGTCACAGCCGGCACATCTAGATGACAATTACAGAACATCACAATCAGTACTGCAGATGGAATCTTACAGTGATACAATCTGATTTATATATTGATGTGTCACAGCTGTCTATGAGCTGGGGGATCGTGGGGTTAGCAGAGTAGTAAATGAAACAATTAGGCAATATGCAGGTTACTAGCATCTATGTAGGACTTAGTACAAGTAGGGAGATGGGGGGGGGGGGGGTTGCATGGCATCATTCTGTATGAACATGCTCATGTCATAATAAATCCATCCATCCACTAATAAGCTGTGTTTTAGCTAACTGTCTGATTTGATATCATAGCTGTTACAATACAAACTTAGCGAGAGTGAATTCATGTCAATATATTTTAGCTCACGTAAACCATCACATTTTATATTGTATTTCCTTTAAAATCTTATGATTTCTCAAGCTGCCGATGCAGACCAAGAAACTACATTAAAAATAGCATGTATCAAGATCACTTTTTCATAAATTTGTCTATTTGTGAGGTAAACATCCATAAATTTAAGAAAAAATATAACATGAAACGTGTGCAAAGCAACGAGAACCCCTCAGCCTTGGCGTTATTAAAATAGGACCCTCGTTAAGAACAAGCAGTTGACAGCAACAAGCGATTGGTGACAACATTGACAGTTTAACTTTGTAGTGAATCAGAAAATAAAAGCCAATCTGACATCCAATTTTGATGAGGTTTCTGTACCATGATATCCTTGAGACATGGTGGTAGTGACAGTGAGTGAGTGAATAGGATTTAACGTCAACACTATTTCAGTTATATCATGATGTTTGGTTCCTATTCCTTTTCACACCCTGGAACCACACGGGTAGAATCCTATTCCTTTTAACACGATGGACCCCACTAGATGACAATACTTCAATGTCAATTTTAGGCTACAGCCCAGTATGTGTCCAGTGTAAAGTCAGTTGACCTATGCATTTATAACTATTCTTGAGTTACAGTAGTTAAAAGCCAATACATGTAGGTGACAAAAGGAATAATTTTAACCCAATGACCCCTCAAAATAGGTCAATCTCACTTTGTGATAGAATTCTGTTCTATGACCACATGCATGTACGTGTTATACCAGTTTAGTTAGTGCTCCTAGACCTTCATTTTTCAGATAATTAAATGGTGACAAATTGACATAATCTGATCTAATGACCCAAACAAATGCGACAATCTTACTACTTACGCTTCTATTTTGATATTCCTAGGCATTGTCATTCTTGAGATATGGGGGTAAAGCACCGTGACTTGGGTAGCAGGGGGTGTCTTCGCCGATGTTGTGATTATATAATTTTTTTTTCAAGAATATAATTTTCCCACCTTTTCATACACCACAATGACAGTGGATGTCATTAAAATGCTTTCTATACGCCCTACATCGATCCACCCCTCCTCTACTAGATCTCCATCTGTAATATCAAGTATGGTAACTCCAATGTTAAAGCCGTATACCAACTTTCGCCACAAATCCCGGTACACAGGGGAATTCGGGTGTCTGCAGACAACCAACAGTAAATTGATGAGCAGATGTGAAAAACTCCACTGACGTGGAGAATGCCATGAGGTAAGTTCTTCTGCATTCGAAGCCGTTCAGCCTCGATTTCAAAAGTCTTCGGAAGTCTTTTATCAGTTACTGGAAACCAGCCATATCATGGAGAATGTATTACTGCGGACCGTGTACCGAGATTCGTGGCGAATTCTTTAACATTGAAGTTACCGCACTTGATATTACAGATGGAGATCTAATAGAGGACGGGTATGTGGATCGATGTAGGGCGTATAGAAAGCATTTTTATGGCATCCACTGTCATTGTGGTGTATGAAAAGGTGGGAAATAATTATATTCTTGAAAAAAAAATTATATAATCACAACAACAACAACATCGACGAAGACACCCACTGCCACCCAAGTCACTGTGGGGTAAAGACAAATCGGAGATGGATGGACAGATTCACATGATGACTACAATACCCTTCAGGCAAAATTGCTGGAAAAATAAAAAATGTAAAAATTACCTAAATTATAAAAAGAAAAATCTTTTTTTTTTATTTATTGATTTTTTTTTTTCAGGGGGCTAGAATTGTGGTATTTCCAGCTAAAATATCAATTAACTCATTCAGTACTGCAGCTTATCCTAGCTGTCAACCCTAGATAGTTTTCTATGCCTCGACCCCGCTGCTTCCAGCTCACGCAGTCAGTTAAGTTGAATAATTAACTCTAAAACAGAAGGCGTTTTTGTGTTTCTGTCTGCATTTAGGATCCCAGACATTCTGAACTTATAGCTTTATGTCCTTTTGAAACAAGCAGCCAGAGGATGCTAAGTCCCCCGCCGAAATGGCAACAATATTTTTTAGCATTGTTGATCTCTGGGGATATACATGAGGGAGGCAACTGCTACTTCATAAGCGTTGGATGCGGAAGGGTCTTTCTGCCTTCCCAAGTTTTAAAATCAACTCAGAATGGTTGACTGAACGTTGATTGCTTCTGTAATATAGTTTCCATGCAGTGAAACATGGAAATTATGTAACCGAGAAGCAACCTCAAGTGACATCTCAAGGCATATTATCTGCAAACCAAATTTGACAAGAAGCTGAATGCATCCTCAACCTGTTGTCCGGAAACCAAATTTTAAACCTGTAGGTGCAAGTGGGCAAAACGCAATCCCAAGCATCATATCATGACATGGTACACGTACATGTATCAGCAACCGAACTTTGGGAAGAATCTGAAGAGGGGTCTTAAAGTTATTGCCCGGAAACCAAACTTAGATTTGTAGGTGCAAGTGTGCGAAACACAATCCCAAGTGACATCTTATGGCAAATGAATACCAAATTTGAGACGAATCTGATGAGCAGTTGTCAAATTATTGCCAGAAACAAATTTCAGATTTTTCCACCAGGTGTCGCCACCAGTATGTACAGTACGTGAAAGAAATGAACTCAATACTGGGATGACATGATGTTAACATCATGACAACCCGATTCTGTCACAATGTTAACATGATGATAACCCGATTCTTGTCCTGATCTTGTCCCGGTTTTGTCCCGGTCTTGTTACAAGGACGACATCGGGACAACATCGGGACGACTTCGGGACAGCATCGCGACGACATCGGGACGTCATGTTGTTATCTCCAAATTACAATCGTTTACGTGACATGTGAATACAGAGGCAATTGCATTGCAATTGCATGTTTACACTCGTTTGGTTCGTTTCGGTTCAGTTATTAAAATATGACCGCAAAAATTTTAAACCGGAACGAAGTTTGAACGAATTATGATCACAATATGAACGGAGTTTGACCGAAACAAAATAACCGAAACGAAATGAACCGAACGGAGTGAGCGAAATTTGGACTACCATAGTGCCAGTGGACTGCCCGCTGCTGCCGTTAAACTTTAATCGTCCGTACATGTTTGTCTGTGAATAAAGTTGGATGACCGACAGAATGGCTCGGAAACCCGTATAGTTAAATGTTTACAAAATGTACTGAATGTAATTTGTTCAGATAGATAAAGAAATATGAAGGAGGTCGTCTCTAGTCCCGCGGCGAAAAGCCCCACGTGGTCCAAATGTGCGAACTTTGACCCTGCAGAGCTATGCCCCTGAAAACAGCCGCACCATGTACTCCGACCCGTGCGGCGCTTCTGAAGTGTGATCACCTACTGTTCACTTCCATAGTCTACCGAATTTGTGATTACAGATGAATTGATTTTCAAAATACTATAACAACTACATGGCTTGTTGTCCCAAGATTCTGTTATAGTCGGCGTCTTTTGTTTGTTTGTGAGACGAATGTATAAATTTTTATTGTACTCAGAATTAAGAGCCCCCCCCCGCAATACATAACAACGGAATAAAAGAACAACATTTCACATGGGGTACATGCTGATCTAATCCCCATTACGAAGTTAGAGTATATTACCAATATAATAATAGTAACACTTTAAATTAAGCCTAGAGCTCAAATTAACAAAAAAATGAATCCCGTTTTGCGAGACATGAGAAAATATAAAATACCACATATCTTTAGTACTTCCATTTATAAATATCTCCCTCTGCTCTCTCATTGTTATTTATTATTTAATTATTTATTTTAATATCTAGCGCTGCAAAAGATCTTAAATGAACGAAGAAATGTACCGTGAAATTTAAATAGAGCATTGAGTTGATGGGCCGCGAAATCCGAATGGGAAGGGGACTACAATTTCAATCAATCAAAAATCGAAATGTAATCGGGTATCACAGAGAAACAACTTATTATAGACCATTCTTCCTAAATATTTACATAATACTAAAAATTTGTCTGGACTAATGTGATAACAAACGAGAAGAATGCAAGATAATTTTACCGATAGCACAGAAGAATATATAAGATAAATATTCTGATAAAAAATATTATTAAACAATTTTGAATAACTTTTTCTTTTCTCATATCGCCCAATCCTATAAAAAGTTCACAACAGATCATATTGTAAAACGCAAATAGAATGCAGATCTAGCATGAATGGACGAAATTCTTGCATAAAGCATTCACTTTTTGCACGAGAAAACCGGAATGTGAAATTGAAGACCTGTTGTGACCTTCTCGCGCGGACCTTGGCGAGAGCACTCTTTCGTGCAGACGTCGTGAAAGATTTCATCCCTACCTCAATTTAGAGCATATAAAATTATGTTTTTAGATCCAATATGAAGTTGATTGTAATAGAAAGAAGAAACATATATCTCTGTGAATCTGGGGATGATGAAGATCGATCTTCGTTGTTTTCTTGAAGTTGGAAATCCGTGACAAATTGCCATTTTCAACTACTGTTCTCCGTGAATGTGACAAAATAATTTATTACACACGTTTACATTTAATGATTTATGAGAATGAACGCAAAAGGATATGAGGCGCCGTTTGTGACAATATTGTCAACGACAAATATATAGAGTTAAAACCAAAATATAAAGTCGCCGTTTGTGAAAATATTGTCAAACACATATATAGTTAAAACCTTTGTAAATATATATAAAACGAAATAAATAGGGCCTATATATAAAGTTATTTTTTTTTTATTTTTATAAATATTTTTTTAACATAAATAACGATAGGGAGTTAAGACGTTAAATGTATATATTTACGTTACATTTAGAACTTTATAAAGTACACGAACAAACTTAAAATTATAGAGTAGAATGTGTAGAGCGCGCGAGTGATACTGGTTAATCAAAACTGTAACTGGGTTCTGAAGCGAAACGATGACAGCGGTGAAAGCCACTCGCATGTCACAGATGTGGCGAATCAAACAGTAAGATCACGTACCTGAACATATATCAGTTCACTGCCATAGTGATTTAGTAAAGGCCTATTCCAATTTTCAACAATTACTGTTGTCATTTACAATCGTACTTCAGAGTTATCACATCAATTAGATATAAGTACATCTACTTATAAATCGACATAAGATATCCTAGCCTGTAGCCAATATCATAGCCTGTCCCTTTGATGTTCAATCCACGATTCCGCCGGCCAAGTCGCTGGTTGCTATTTGCTGCATAAAAACATCAACAGAAGTTGAAATAAAACATGCGCAATAACGATGTATTAATTATGCACAGCACAAAAAGGGGCTTGAGATGGTCGGGAACATGGAGGTCGCATTCCACAAATCCATACAGGGTCCCGGAACGAACGGCGTCGAAAAGCTGTGGCAGGGTCAAGAGTGGTCGGCGACTCAACGGGTACTCGCGCGCTTTAAGGAAGTCGCGTAAGTGTGGGAGGGTCTGGCACATGGTGTGAAATTCACACTCCCATAGTTCGATCAGATCGTACCCCAACTCTTTGACGTAATCTCCATTCTCCACCACTTCTGCTCGTAATTCTTCTGCTGATTTCCCACGTCGTTCGTTGAAGCGTCTAGCGCTGAAAAAACATTGGTGGCCGTGCCAGTAACACCCATAAAATTGAAATACGGTCGGTGTTCCTTGTACAAGGGCAAACCCATCGACGGGGAGTCGACGATCTCCTATGCGCTTCTCTGCATGTGGCGTTGGTCTGATGGCGTATATAAATTCCCCGTCGATCGGCTTCCCAATCCAACCACTGGTCGGCGAGATGTTTGTACGGCGTACGTTGAGGTGTGAAATGTTGACCGTCTGCCCACCAGCGCGTATAATGCCCGCTGGGCATGGGTTGGGCGAGCGACCACAGGTACAGGGAATTGGCGTCGAATCCAATGATTTTGGCACAGGGTTTCCCACCGGGAAGAGTCGTGACATCCTTCTCATGGTAGCGGTGAAAAATAAGGCTAGGTCCGCCGACGATGTTGTGTTTTAAACAATCGTACATGCCCTCATCTTTTTGTTGTATCAGCGAGAAGTAGGTAGGACACTCTTGGAAGAGATGGCGAAGCGCGAGACCCGGTAAACTCAAACACTCCTTGAAGATGTCGACGTGCATCTCGCGACTAATTGATGTGATAACTCTGAAGTACGATTGTAAATGACAACAGTAATTGTTGAAAATTGGAATAGGCCTTTACTAAATCACTATGGCAGTGAACTGATATATGTTCAGGTACGTGATCTTATTGTTTGATTCGCCACATCTGTGACATGCGAGTGGCTTTCACCGCTGTCATCGTTTCGCTTCAGAACCCAGTTACAGTTTTGATTAACCAGTATCACTCGCGCGCTCTACACATTCTACTCTATAATTTTAAGTTTGTTCGTGTACTTTATATTTACGTTACATTTAACGTCTTAACTTTCTACCATTATTTATGTTAAAAAAATATTTATAAAAAAAAAAAAAAAAATAACTTTATATATAGGCCCTATTTATTTCGTTTTATATATATTTACAAAGGTTTTAACTATATATGTGTTTGACAATATTTTCACAAACGGCGACTTTATATTTTGGTTTCAACTCTATATATTTGTCATTGACAATATTGTCACAAACGGCGACTTTATTTTTTGGTTTTAACTCTATATATTTGTCGTTGACAATATTGTCACAAACGGCGCCTCATAAAAGGATGAACGGAGTTTGAACGAAATATAACCGAATTGTGTCGATAGGTGACGAGAAATGAAATACAAATGAAAATATGTTTGATCACTATATCCAAACATGTACCATGCAGATTTATGTTCGTTTTGACGCGCTGTAGACACGCGGGTGTGAACGTTACTCACAGTAGGATGATATACCCGGTGGCACAGCCCGTACGGATCAGAAAAATAATCTCAATTGTACAACATATTAGTGCCAGGGTTTCCAAGTTACTTTGTGGGAATGGGAAGAGAATCAGCGGGTGAGAAAATCGGGACAAATAATCGGGACAACATCGGACCAACACGTTGACAAGATCGCGACAGGATCGGGACAACATCGGACCATGATCGGGACGTCATGATGCTGTCCCGATGTTGTCCCGATTTTTCAACCGGGACAAGACCAGGTCAAAATCGGGACAGCATGATGTTAACACGGTGAAAAGATCGGGACAAGATCGGGTTGATTTTTATTGAGTTCATTTCTTTCACGTACTGTAGAAGCAGGCGAAATACAATCCCAAGGGACATATCATGGCATGGTATCTGAATACCAAATTGGAGAAAAATCCGATGAGCGAAATCAAATTTAGATTTGACACGAGGTGGTGCTACATGTACGCGCAAGTGGGCGAAGTGCCAAACTTTCTGAACTCAGTTGTAATTAATATAATAAGTTACACGTGTGGACACAAATGATTCGTGCGGAAGCTTTAGGGTAAATCATATGATGTGGAATACAATTATTTGATACCAAAATTGAAGGAAATGTTGTCCTTCATTTAATATGACACGAAATCAAAAAAAACAAAAAAAACAGGGGTTCGTATTCCACATTATACATCTGAAATAAAATATGGTTCGTGCAAAAGCTTTAGGGTAAATCATATGATGTGGAATAGAATTTGATAGCAAAATTGAAGGAAATGTTGTCCTTCATTTAAGGCGACATGAAATTCAAAAGTAACAGGGGTTTGGTACTGCGTGCGGGGATTCCCCCGCCAGTTATTTCTTATACTTCTGAAATAAAATATGGTTCCAGCAAAAGCTTTTATGTAAATCATATGATGTGGAATAGAAGGACTGGACAGCAAAATTTAAGAAAATGGTGTCCATCATTTAAAGCGACATGAAATTCAAAACTAACAGCGAGAAGCGGAAGAAAGGAGAAAATGACAAACACATAAGGCATCCCTAGGGATGCCTAAATTAATCAAAGTATTTGGAAATTATCGCTTGTAAAGAATTTGAATGGAAACCACGGACATGCACAGAAGATTGGAACAAGACCCAGTGGCGCCACCTTCAGATGGATCTTGCTGAAACACAATACCAACCCACGTCTGGTCACAAGGAGTGTATATGCTAAATTTCGAAGGAATCAGACATCTGAAGCTTTTGGAAGTTATTGTCAGTGAAAAATTTGAACAGACAGACACAAAGAGAGCAAGACCCATTTTAACTGGAACGGACACGAAGAAGCGAAAATCAGTGGCAGATGTTGCTGAAATGCAGTAGCAACCAGTGTCTTGTCGCAAGATATGCATATGCCGAATTTCGGGAGAATCCGACGAAGCAATTGGACGTTATCACTTGTGAAAATTTTTACGGACACAAAGAAGCAAGACCCATTTTGACCAGTGGCGCCACGTACACGGACATCCACTGACGCAAAGAAGCAAGAACTATTTTAAAGTCCCCGATTAAAGTATTATTATTATTTGGAGAATTTCACTTTGTGGAACCAAGTCATTCTAATGTAAGTGTCAAAAATTAGTATTATTATTATTGTTTTGGAAATAAACATTGCTATGGCAATATTCTTAATCATTGATGTCATATGTGTCAGGCCTTGTAATTTTATGAGGCTCAGCCCCGGTCCCAAGATTTATTAACCCAGTAAACAACAATCAATCCAAAGCAATGTGTGGGTACAGCTTTTAAATTGAGATTAGCTGTTAGGAATAAATCCACCCTGTTGTCCGCCATAAGCAGACCTATCAACCTGGTGCAATTTTTGTCCCCCTGGTCCTGTATCACGGTACATGTACAGTCCTAACGATTTGAAAAATGGTCCCAGCGAAACTCAATTTAACATCACTTTCAACAATATTTCAGCTATATCACAACGAACCAACTAAGCACCACCCAACCCAGTTGTGTTCCTGATACTTCAAAGAAGAAATCTTTGAAGCAGCATGGAACCATCCACCCTCCATCTACCCTATAAAACACCGTGGACAGCGCACAAGACACAGACAGGACACTTACATGGTGCAATAAAGACAAGTGATATTACAGTGTTAGACATCACATTATCAAGTACCTGTTGCTTCTCAGCAAAATGCATTGAAGCAAACAGGAACCTGACCCCCCCCCCCCCACCCCCCCACCCCAACCACCCGCTTGACTAATCAATCTTGGTCATGTGTACCAGGCCTTAAGGTGCATAACTAAAAATGTCAGATCAGGTCGAAAAGGTAATGTGCACATCTTCAATTATTGACGGTAATGTGTGGCAATTACAACAAAGTTGCAGATGGTAGCATTTTTATTTTTGATGATCAAGGGGCATAACTCTGGAGACAAAATCGGATCAAATCGAGAAGGTCACATGCACATCTTCACATGGTGACGATAATTTATGTGGCAAATTTGGAAAAAATCCAGCAAAAACGCTTTGCTCTGTTGTGTTCACAAGGAAAGTTAACGGACAGACAGATGACGCCTTACCAAATACGTCAAAACAGTAAACCAATATTAATTGCCAAATATAACCACTAACAATTAGCATCAAAAAGTATGGGATGTGGGGATCATTTGGTGGAACTTTTCAAATTACAGTGTAACCTCCTTATAATGCTGTTATTGGGGGACAAAATATGAACCACCTTATAGATTTTCAGCCTTATGAAAAGGCTGAAATGATATGTATTTGTTAATAAGGGGGACATGACAGCATTCACCTTATACATGTACATGTAGTGAGGCTAGACTGTACATGTATGTGATAGTGACAGTTCCTTGTGAATAACAATTAAGATATTTACCGTTACACACAATGCTTAGTCTCATCTTCACAATAACACTTTTTTAGCTGTACGAAAGAAATGACCGAGTTCACATCTGAACTGATTTAACTCAGTTAATCTCATTGGATGAATCAGCATTTGATAATCTACCTGAATGTTTGGCACAATTAGGTATTTCCTGCTTTGGTTAATTGATCAGTGAATCTAGCCTGTTAGCATGGTTAAGCAGGGTAACAGGTACCTGTTATCATGTGAAATTAGAGATAATCGCCCACATCACTATTAACCCCAGTCTGACTAAACACCATCATTGGGTAATGAGGTATTACAGGGTTAAGGGAAACCAAAACAGTGATCCACAGGGAGAAGCCCGTATGCTGGCTTGGTTCCAAAACTCCGCTCTATTTGAGAAGTGCACAGCGAAAGTGCAGATGGATGGGCGAGATGAGATTACATTAGCTTTGGAGAAGTTTGAAGTATCTCCAAGAAAAAATTAATCATCCAATATTTATGAATGTTCACTGATTATTACATCAAAAATGAATCACAAACCATTTCATACTGTCATATGTAGAACCATTTCTTCATATTCTGATTATAGATATACATACATGCAAGCTTACATCTATCAGTCTTCTCAGTGAAGTGGTATTGGATGTGAACAGAAGAAAATGAACTGGAAGTGTGTATCATTAGATACATGTACATTAAATTAGACTAGCTGGCTACAGGCACTCGTCAATCCTCTTCTGGACAGTCTCTACACACTCAAGAGGAAATTCAAAGTCGCCTGGTGATCATCAGTGTCATGAATGTAGGTTTGACTAATTATTATGCAATCTCATAAGCTGCACATTTGGATTCCAGCATCAGCTTATCTCTCACGACACATCACTCAATTTTAGATACTGAATGTCCGATCATTCGACTATACATGTATTTTAATATTGGATTATGATCAAAGATTAAAAGCTGGGAAGTTAAATAAAGACTTGTAAACAACATCACTTCTGAGTGACAATTATGGTTGTGTGCCTCAAATCTGATGTCATAGTTCATACACTTGTGTCATGTGTAAAAGTGTTGTGTGATTTGAGGAGGTTCCTTCCTACAAGTACATTGTGTTACCCTATTTCTCCTGATTATTTCAATGGAAATAGCTTTCTTCAGGCATCTACAGAGAGAAATTTTGTTAATATTTCACAAATTCCACTAGCTGTCTTTTCAGTTCTTAGGATAAACAACATATCCATGCCACAGTATTCAGCCTCAGTTGATATAAAGATGTTTTTTTTCTGCTTCTAAGTCTATGCTGTTCGAAAAAATTAGAAGAAATAGGGTATTTTGTTATAACAAGTACAACGTACCTATTATCAACATAGGCAAGGCATACATGTTTCTATGTTCTCTTAATATACCAGTGTTCACAATATGGTTCACTTATTAACATGGAATACATCTCCACTGCGCGCATGCATGGGCGTCACCAGGATTAACATGGAATACATCTCCACTGCACGTATGCATGGGCGTCACCAGGATTAACATGGAATACATCTCCACTGCACGTATGCATGGGCGTCACCAGGATTAACATGGAATACATCTCCACTGCACGTATGCATGGGTGTCACCAGGATTAACATGGGATACATCTCCACTGCGCGCATGCATGGACGTCACCAGGATTAACATGGAATACATCTCCACTGCACATATGCATGGGCGTCACCAGGATTAACATGGAATAAATCTCCACTGCACGCATGCATGGGCGTCACCAGGATTAACATGGAATACATCTCAACTGCGTGTATTCATGGGCGTCACCAGGATTAACATGGAATACATCTCCACTACACGTATGCATGGGCGTCACCAGGATTAACATAGAATCAATCTCCACTGCGCGTATGCATGGGCGTCACCAGGATTTAGAGGCTACAGACCACTAAAATATTCACATTGACGGCAATGTAACATAATCGCATCTCGTCAATTCCCTAATTAAGTCTAGGCTTCCATATTTCGGCAAGAAGTACTTTAATCAAGTGCCACAAGTTGTCCTGACAAAGTTCTTGGCGTGGATCGCTCACCGCGCTCGTACAAATCACATCCTACTTTTGATCTTTTTCTCTGCTTTGAGAAAGTGGTGCACAGGTACCCAAATAGTCCCTCTTAGCAACACCGGCCTTGTTGGGCCTGGAGTTAAAATCAAACTCACAGCGAACCGAACACATATGATACTCCAAACAACTACCACTGGCCTTCAATTATTCATCACAACAGAAACAGGAAAAAATATTTACAACAATTCACTTCCCTAGCAGAGATTGCCTAAAGGGGGTCAACGGATTGGGACTATTTATTTTAGTGGTCTGATGCCTAGAGAGCCCATACTATGTCTAACATAGGAAAATAACTTACGGCTCGGGATAGAAGGGAGTCGTTCCTCAAGGTACAATACACATGCAATGATGATACCTGTACATTGCAGGGCTCCCCCATGGGAATTGTAATTCTCATAAAATTTCCATAAATTGAAATCACAGGAATCCAACTGAATGAATCCTGTAAATTTAATTCAGGCAGAATTGCGAGAATCAGCTGTCGGGATTCACGGGAGACCTAGCTGATATATTGCATAATCCCCCCAACACTCAACAAACATAAATATCAAACTTCTGTGGAGTATTGGTACACTGTAGCGGACTTACATGAGGTATATGTAGATGGGTAATCAACCCCCTACAGAACTGCAGTTAGATCAGGAAACAGCATTTTATGCTGCCAGATGCTGGAAGATTAGGGAGTACACATTAGAACAGATGGGCTAAGAGACTCAGTCATACCAGCACCCCAAGGTATTAACACAGACACTGAATGGCTGATACTAGCCCTTGAATGATGATTACGATATACATCTCTCTGGAATTCCCCTACATGATTTTCTAAGTCAGATATTGCCAGTATACAGAAGTATCCAGGTCAGACTGATAGTGAAGGCCAACATGTACAGTGTATGGCACCCAGCGCATGTAACATTCACCTCCATATTACAGCTCCATCACTATACATTGGGTAATTTCTAAGTCAAATGAAGAAAATATTCCACAGCCACACACACTGTTCTGGTGTGAAATAGTGGTTCAGTCCAATATATGTTTGTCAGCATACAATGTACATGTATCCCAGAATTATGTGCCATATACCATTGTTAGAGAGTACTACATGTACTTAGCTCTTTCATATCGGTTTGAGGTGTCAAACACGATCAAATTTTCACAACAGCTAATATGTTCAATCCTGTACATGTATAGTGTTGAACTTCATGCACAAGATCCATGGAACAAAAACAGAAAAGTTTTTCTGGCAATTCCAAGATCAGATATTGAAATTCTCCATGGATACCATTTTTCTTCATTCACTGACCACACTTTTTAGCACAGATATATTTATGGAATATCCAATACCCTAATCTGTCATTTATCACTTTGCTCAAGCTGCAATAAACATTTTCAACAATTCTGATAAGAGTTTCAAGCAATCTACATGTACATGTGTACACCACAGGTTATTACATGTAAAATATGAAGACAACATAATCGATGAATATAGCAATGAGTACAGAGTTCTTAGATAGCTACTTACTGTCTGTCTGTAAGCCTCTTCACAGCCTGCTATCACCAACCGTATTCCTTAGTATAAACAGGTACAGATCACTGAGAAGTTCTGCCATTCCTGGAACAATTAGCCATGCACACCAACTGTAAAGGGACAGAAGGTCTCCAGAATTATTTCCATATGAGTATAAATTTGCTTCTCTTTCCTCTTGTGTTATGGCTTCTATCTCAATCCAGTGATTTTACCTAACCACAATATAGTGAATTTCATGTGGACCAAACAGCATTAGAGGATATGGATAGTATATGTGGTGGGAATAATATCTGTCCAGGTCTCAATATCAAGATGAGAACATAAACTAAAGAAATCAATGAAGAACTTGCTCCATCTGGCACACATGTCTGTATAGGGATAATGTCTGTGCTGTATAATAAACTATGAGAAGGCACCAGCTTGAATCACCACTAACAAGATTATTCTACCTCAGTCCGCACCATATTGCCATACTGTCAGTGACAGGAGAGCTACATGTACCCATACATTTGTAGATCCCTACTGTTGTAATAATGTAACACATTGCAGGACTGGAATACTTCCTCTCCTCACAGCACAAACATGCAGACACACAGGGTACTGTGGCCAGCCAGCAAGAATGAGCCAGTCCTCCTCTCAGATCAGTGAGAACAAACCCAGCCAACCAGTCAGCCACTAACTATATGGCCTGCATCTTCAGTTGCTAACTGTCATCATGCCAAATGACAACCATTGATCATTAATAAAGCTCATGCATGCACTGGAGAGTCTGACCATGACAGAATCCCAATCAGTGATGTAGGAAGCAGAGGCAGTGAAACACAGCACTGATTAGTCCTCTAGACCTTGGACTGTTGGACCAGTCAGAATATGTGGCTTAGCACAGAGTGACTGCTTCCAATGCACAATTGTAACCCAAGAATTGCCAGCCTGAGTTAGCTCCCCCTAGATACTCTGTCTGCACAGTGTCCACTTTTGAAGAAACATGTGGGGCAAGATGGTCAGTTAAATGAACTGCCAACTTAAAGAGAATCTCACATGCAGTCTGGACCCAGCTTACAGTGTACAAGTGATTTCATGTACTCTTCCTTATATCCTCACATGTAGTTCACTCCTCACTACTACCGACAGTGAAGCATACAGAAGGGGAGATCAATATATTTGACGCGTGCCAGGAAGGCTGGAGAAATGCTCTTCAATTTCTCTCCAATCTTTTCTTCTTATACTTTACTCCGACTGTTTTCTGTCTCAAATTGTGTGATTATCTTGGGGCTTGGCAAGATCCATGATATCCCAGATGCCACATTTACACCCTGCAATAAGTGCACTGTCATTAACAGCAGTACTCAATTAAACCCGAGGGCACATGTAAATGTACTAATCCTTAATCATCCTCATTTTTGGATCACCAACAATTCTGACTGAGAATTGCCATTAAAATTGGGTCAGATATGTGTAGAGAATCGTCTATAATGCAAATATATTCTGGGTGGGGGGGGGGGGGGGGGGTTATAATATCAACCTGTACCACACTGTATCCCATCACCACTGTGGGCATTTACCCTATTTCTTTATGAACAGCATATTCTGACTTGGAAGCAAAACTAGGCCCATGGGCATATATAGAAAGGTGGTTCAGAAGATAAACGCTGTTGTTTGATTGAGAGTTGGGACAGATATCATCCATCGCAAGTGAAATTTTCTTCGCATAATTTTAGATTTTATTGCACTGTACTTCCATTTGTAAATTAGTATTTTGTAATTTATGGCTCACAGGAAAAACAGTTTTTAACTGATTGTGATACCTGTGTATCATTTTCAGAGAAAATCGATTGATTGGCTGCAATAGTGGACATAGTAAAACTCAAAAGAATAGCTGCTTCCCGAGTAGCAGATTTCTTTCCTAGAGTTTCAATTCAAAATAATATCTATTTGTTTGAAAAAGCCCCCCAAAAACACAGGAAAAACTGGCCATAATACCAAGCTGATCCATATGTAGTGGTACTACTATTATACACACACTGAATGAAAGTATTAAAACACATGAGTGCACCCAACAAGTGGCAAGACAGCCATCTCGTAATATTTCTCAGACATGTCAGATAGTATTATTTCTAAGTTCAATTGATTCATTAATTTCACTACATCCATGTACATATATTCCCTAACACCAGTCCATGTGATGACCTGGATTTAGCTTGACCTTCATTCATCAGAAACTAGACCCAGCATAGATACATGTACAGCCCCTAGAGCTATGGTAGGGAAGCTCTTTACACATGTACATGTTGCCTCCTGAACTGTATTACTCTGAGCTGAGGACAATCTTTGGAAGAGTGACCATAGCAGGCTTTCATACTTTAGTGCGTATTAATCTGATACCTTGAACCAAAACAATTAACAGAGTATTATTTAATACAGGTAAGGGATCAAGTACATGCTAAGTGACTATATATAGGCCTACAAAGCCTGTCAATCACTGAAGGATAACTATTCTGGTCTGAGAAAGAATAAACAATTTGGAACTATTTTTATACGTGTACTACGGACAACCCTAAAATCAGAAATTTTGAAGATCCCATAATAAAGGTGAGGTCTCACCTTTCTAAAAAATACATCTTTATGTCAATTGAGGCTAAATACTGTGGCATGGACATGTTAATTATTTCAAGAACTGCAAAGATAGTTAGTGAAATTTGTTGAAAGTTTGCAGAATTTCTCTCAACAGTAGCCTGAAGTTAAGTTAATTAGAAGAAATAGGGCAGTAAGGGTCATCCATGTAATATGAGGGTCAACTTCAAAAATTAGGTGGAATTTTGTGTATGTTTGCATATGGAACATATTGTTACATATATATGTATGTATATGTTGTAATTGACCCATTTCCCCCTCTCTCCACACATCATCTATGATTCCATCAAGTTCATTGGTACCATGTACGTGCGACCCATTAACAGGGATCTTCAGTAAACCTCGATTTTCGCTCATCAGTCCCCAGTCCCATGAGCCCAACATGTGGCAGTGTTCAAATGTCGCAACATACATCAGCTATATAACCGTTCTCTTTTTGTGAGAAGGGGAACTAGTTAGTTATTAAAAAACCATTATCACCCAAAATTCTTCAAACAATTAAAGATAAATAGCAAAGTTTGTGAGAGTTTGTTGTTGTTGGTGTTGAAGAAAGTTTGTGCTTTATGGAAACGAGGTCTGATTTTGTGTGGGGCCAAAGTTTGCCGAGTAACGGAGTTCCGAATGTAGTGTAATATCAGTCTTACTAATTACCCTAAACAGTATTACAAACATGTAAACAACCGTAAAAAACTATTAAACAACCATAAGCAAATAGTAAACCACCATAAACAAGTAGTGAACAACTGTAAACAACAGTAAACAAATACATGTAGTAACCACCTTAAACAACCGTTAAGAAGTAGTAAACTACCGTTTACAAAATGTAAACCACCCTAAGCAAACTGTGAAGAACCAGTAATAAAATTTTGAAAGGGATATTCACTAAGGCCGTGAATAAATCAAAAGTGAACAACTGAATGAACTGAACGACTGCAAAGCAAAGGGAACCCAGAGATGAATTTTTAACCATGTAATTTGATAAAATTAATATTATAAACCAGTACCAGTTATCTAATTATTATACCAGGTACTTGTTGAATGGATTTATGGATGGTTGAAAGATACTGACCTCTGTCGGTATCTGATGTAATGAACTTGAATATATAGAGCTTGTCCGATAGTAATAGTAGTAGTTAAAGTGTAAATCTGCTAGCATTGTCGAGGAGGGTTGTGACGTCACTTTCGTTGGTGGTGCTGGTGGTGGTGTGATCTGTACAAATAGACAGTAACACGTGTCATCAGTTCACATCTAATCTCCAAGTAATCAAGATGTCGAGTATGTGTAGGGTCTGTCAGTGAACCTTCTCTCCTCCCAATAGTATAATCAGAAACATTCACTGTAAACACAGCAAGAAGACACTATGGGTCAGCCATATGTAGCATACAACATTGCTATATATACGAGGACGGTCAATGACCCGACAGATGTCCTGGAAGATCAAACTCTCAGGGTAAGGACACATCAGTTATATTTGTATTGTCTGGTGCTAGTCAGTTGGAGCAATATGCAAGAGGTGGGAAAAATAGTGGCAGCCCGAAGAACGGCAAACGAATTCACTAGGGCGAAGACCAGTCGCTTTAATTAACTGGCTTTTTGAACAGTCATTGTGACCTTGACCCTTCCAAAC
>JAVTVY010002685.1:0-32463 GCA_036873755.1 Hanleya hanleyi
ATTATCTCGGGGAAAATTAATTTCCCCCGAGATAATTGACCAATCGCGAATTTCCCCCCAGATAATTTTGACCAATGGCGAATTTTCCCCTAGTTATTATCTCGGGGGATATTATCTCGGGGGAAATTAAAATAATATTGACTATGTCCCCTCCACGGCTCCGTAGTAATGGAAGTTTGTTTTGAAGTAATATCGCATCGGCTTATATTTGAAATGGTGGACAGCATGGGAAGCGAAGCCATGCTTATTTACAAATTCATGAACAGTAGAAGCGATGCATATATTGTTAGGCATTGGCAGAATAAACTCAAAAACTAATTGAGCAATAGAATCATCACCGATATGTATAGTTTAACCAAAACTTTGCGTTAGCGTCAAAGAGATATGAGATAATGGCAGGCCGCGGATTATGATTATGGTGTCGTTTCCGGACAGGATGGTAACCATTACTTTATCAAGTAATAATTTGTGACGATAATCGCACAATTGTTAATGGCTAACATGCACAACAAGCTGTCATGATTATCACTTCGAACCGTTTAGACCATTTCACACCTTCCTGTCTCAGTGGATCAATCATCGCCTATAATTTGTACAGTTTCCGTTGTATTCACTGCTTATTGTGCAAATTCCCCATTGAAATGAAGTTGAAAATCACTTTATCTGATAGTTAAAGTTAAAGTTAAAGAACAGGGCTATTCCACCAAGCGCCTCCACTCAAAGTTTCTCAAATTTGGCGATACATATCGCATGCTGATAGCAAAATACGAACGTAGCGTGCAAGATCTATGGCGCTACGTTTCGTAACTTGTGTCTAATTCCGCTTAACCCGGGGCTAGGGGCCGTATGAACCCATGTGCTTCAAGATCCTCATGGTACTCATATGAACAGTCACAATCAAAGCGTGACTGAGATACATCTTTTTTTAGGTGACGACTCTATAACGAATATTATGGATTAAGAATACTGATCAGCGATACGGATTTGATATTTTTGGAACATCATGATGTCTTGCCGGCATCATTGAAAACTGTTGACCGCTTCTCTCTTGCAGGAAACAAGCCTAGGTTTATGTATACTATGATTGTCCTTTTGAATTTGGTGCTAATACTGTTATGTGGAAAATGGAATAGGTCTTTGGATTATGGACGCGGATATTCTCTAATGGACGACGGCTGGATTATGAATGACGGACTAGACGCTTGTAATTAAGCAGTCATCAGCATTGTATATATCGATCTGATAACTTCTTACATTGGTCGACAAATAACGTGCTTTTGTCGACTCTGCATGATACATAATATTTACTATACTGTTGATATTCAAAATCCCAGAACGCCCCCCTCCCCCACCCTGTAGTCTTGGGCTCAACCTTGAGTGAGAACACTAGAGCGGCTGTTCAATGTAGCTCGTTTTTTTAAAATAATATTTCTGTTGGAATTTTTGCTCAAATGTTAGGGAGACTGGTCAAATTGTTAGATCCATTGATTTAATTTTGTGTAGAAAGTTGGGGTGCTTGAAAATTTTGACGGTTTACCGTAATCATGACAAGGAAATACATTTCCACAACATAGAAATTAAGTTCCAAATGTGTATGAAAAATTAAGTATTTACACCTTTTTAAACACCTTTTAATAAATTTACACCTTTACGGGTGTAAAATCAGGGTTGGAATCAATCTTCATACATTTGCACCTTTTCTACACCTTATTTACACCCCCTAAAGGTGTAAACATGAACCCAGGAGGTGTAAACGTTTGATTTACACCTTTTTTGCACCTTTTTCACACCTTCTGAGCTTAGAGTGGACCAAAGGGCTGTTTTACCTGGTGATGTGCGGTGGCATTATATTTCCACTACTGGAAAATTTGTTTGGTCCAATGGATCCTTCGTGTCTAAACTGTTTTAAGTGACTCGATTTAGATCTTTCTTTTCACGAAATAGCATATGCTGTGGATTTTAATTTCATGTCATAAATATAATCATAACGCAATCGAGCTAGAACTTTCACATATTGGGTAGATATATTTTCTGTTGCCGTTACATTAAAACTATTATTAGGACATTTTTTTATCGATTTCAACCTCACCAAGTATAGCTAAATGGCGCCTTGTCGTACCATCTCTTTTTTTTGTTGCAAGAGTATACATTATATGACAACTGAACTCCCTTATGTTGTTAATTTATCGCACTTGAAATAACTTTGCAATTCTCTTCAAGAAGAACTGCATATTTGTTCTGTCATTTAAGGGGCCCAATTGCATAAGGTGATGCCAGGATCTATTGATGTTCACTCGGACAAAGGTTAATAACGTTGTATACGGTAATGGAGGCGTGGGCGGTAAGTTAACAGTCGGTAAGTGAACTGGGCATGGGATATAAGCGACACATCCACTGATCGCATGTTATCACCTTCAGCGGCCTCAATGATATTTACCGCTTGAAACTCAATAAATATTTCAAAATGTCACCCAATGCAATTGATGAGCGCCGGCACATGAAATAACTGTTGTGGATCGAATCGGCACACTTTACAAGCTAACATCTCAAAGTGACATCTCAACGTTGAAATATATATAGTAGGGTCACGGTTATTAACCCCGGCCGCTAATATTTCTCGCAGAACTAAGTTTGATGATAGATCTGGTAGTTTGAAACCTTCTCTTTATTATGAGCTTCTATATCCTTCGAGAAGTGATGGGAAAGGGCCGCTAGACTGTCAAACTCCACAACCGAACTAATCCGGAATATCGTCCTTGGAGTTTTCATAGATGCTACACTCGGAATGCCGTTGACACATGTCGATAAATGCAGCCCTTACCGAAAGACGTGTAAATGGTCGCCGTCTAACCATGCAGCATGGCTTATACTTGATCTGAGTATAGCATCCTGAAATTTTATTAATGGTCTATGTTAGGAAAATCATGAATAGTCACAATATTTGCTGGTGTTTTGCTCGAGTGTATTCTTATTTATATGTGTGCCGTATGTCAGCAGCTTAATAACGTGTCGGTATCTGTCGGCCTATCGCGGAATGTTCCGCACGGCTCCAGGAATTCGTCGAAGATCGTTTAAACGGCTGAAGGAACAGCTATGGAGTTTATATTTTCACAATAAAACAATACTCTAGATGACAAATACATGCTTGGATTTTTATTTTATGTAAGAGCTTTTAAGGAAAATGATAAAAACATAGCGTGGGTATATCGCAAAAATTCCCGACGATTGACACCATCTTGTTAGGTGAATCTTTTGCCATTATTTTATAAGGAAACATTTTTCACACTATACATTTCTGAAACGGACATCTCTTCAGGTTTGATAATCACTGAAAAAAAACATGAAATCGGATAGACATTGACAGAGTTTTGCTCGATAATATTTTTTTTTATTTTTATTTTTATTTTTTTTTTATTTGTCCATAGCAATAATAAATATATACAGAGCAAACATTGATCTCAATTAATTAATTGGTACACTGTGGGATTGAAACACTATGCAATATAGTCACCAGAAGAATTGTCTTTACTGGATACATCATCTGAATGTATATAGATTGGCTATTTGACACAAAGCCAAACCTTCACAATATGTATGTTCAACTACTCAATTTTTCATCAATAATTAATTGGTATACTGTGAGATAAAGAAACTATGCAATATAGTCATCAGAAGTGTTGTATTTACTAGATACCTCTTATCATCTGAATAGATATAGATTGGCTATTTAACTACATGTATAGAACCTGTTGTTCAGAGCCAAACACAATATATGTATTTAACTACCCGATATTTGATCAATAATAGGTACACTGTGGAATAAAAAAAAGGACTCTGCAATATAGTCATCAGAATATAGCCGTCATTACTAGATACATTTTATCATCTGAATATATCTAATTTGAATTTTGACTGCATGTACAGTCACACATTTCACAATATGTATTTTCAACTACTTCATGTTGGATCAATAAAGTTATTCAATCAAACCAATCCATTGTTCCCAGTTTTCTTCCAGAACTTGCCTTCTATCTTGTAAACACATATTTACCTTTTCACAAAGACAGTATTTTATGAGTTCCTGTTTAACACACTCCACATGAGGAGTTCTACCCTGAATGGTGGCTCGATAAATACAAAAATTTGTTAACAAAGAAACTAAGTTCAATACCTCCATACTGCGACCAAAAAAACCCAAGATAATATTCTGTGGCGTAAAAACTATTTCCTTTGATGTCTTGTATTCTATCCACCTACATACTTCCTTCCTAAATGCTACAGTTGTAGGACATTCAATAAACAGATGTTTTATAGTTTCAACCTCACTTTGACAAAAGGTACAAAGATCATTATCAACAGCCTTCATTTTAAAAAGCAGGTCTTTACATGTAAGGATGCGAAAAAGCATTCTGTACCTAAACCAACATAATTTTGTATCCTTTGTAAATGTGTTTACCAAAGTATAAATTTTCGACCAAGTAATCTGTTGGTTCATAGCACATAGGTCAACCTCCCATTTTTTCCGATTTAATACAATATCTAACAGATTACTTAAACACAGCATTATAAGAACTACAACCTTGTGGTACCAGAACTACTGGTTTTAGAAAACATGGATATATTGGGCAATATGTCCGACTTAATACCTTAAACCCTAAAGATTTAACATAAACCTTAATACAATGATGGATTCCATAATAGGTTGTATAAGGTATAGCTATGTCATAAGATTCACAGAAATAGGTATAGGACAGGGGTTCCCCAAAATTATCAAAAAGATCTGCCACAAAAATCACGCCTTTAAGTAAGATATTTTTATACATAAAATGTTCACCATTAATCCTAAAATTTGCATTAAACCATAATGGTTGAGAAAGAACATCACTGCTCTTTTCTATTCTAATATTTCTGCAAAAATCTATTAGGCAGAACAGACATCTTTCCAAAATTTATTCTGAATTCCTCCTAATTTCTGACTAATATAGTGTGGACCATATCACCAAAAAGAATTTGGTGAGATTTCACAAACATCTGCCAGTAAAGTTGTCCATTGGGCCTTGCTCTGTAACAACCGTTTGACCCAAGACAGCTTTAGTGATTTTTGGCTGGATTCCAGGTGTATCATTTTTAGACCACCTCGATAGTAATCCTGAACTATTGTATGTCTTGCCACTTTATCTGGTTTATCATTCCATATAAATTGAAAGAACATTTTCTCACACATGTCTAGATAGTCTTGACTAGGATTTGGGAGTGTAAGCAAAAGATAATTTAGCTTTGAAATTATGGATGATTTTATTATGGTTATTTTCCCGATAGGGGTCCAAATTCGTCCTCTCCATAATGCAAGGGTCTGGCGTAGGTCTTTTAGCTTTTCCTCATAGTTATCCTCAATCATGTTTTTTAAATCTACACTAAAGGATATACCCAGGAACCGAAAAGGTTCATTACAACACTGTAGGCCCAAGTCAGATCCTAATGTTAACCTTCAACCCTGATATCCTAGCAAAATACTGCAGAGTGTCAATAGCCTGCCTTAAAGATTCCTCTGAGTCATCCATAATTATACCAGTATCATCAGCATACTGTAGCAATTTGTATTCGTTTTTATTTTACCACCCCTTTTATATTATTATTATTCCTAACTAGTATACCAAGAATTTCAGCACACAATAGAAACAGTTATGGAGACAATGGATCACCCTGCCTGCATCCTCGGCCTACAACGAATGGTCCACTTACACAACCATTCTGACAGATTCTGGATTTAATACCATTACAAAAGTTTTCACCCAATATATAAAATCCTTGCCGAATTGAAAATAGACCAAAACCTTTTCAATAAATCGCCAAGAAATAAAATCAAAGGCTTTCTCGAAGTCAATAAGAAGAAGAATCCAATTAATATGTTTCTCTTCCGTATAATCCAAAATATCGTATAAGAGTCGAATATTCTCTCCAATAAAACGATTTGCGAGAAAGCCTTTTTGATTCTCATGAATTAACATAGGTAGGACCTTTTTAGTCTCTCAGCGATGCAGGCAGAAGCTATCTTGTATACAACATCCAATAAAGTTATAGGGCGCCAATTCTTTAGATGGGCTCTAGACTTATCTCCCTTTGGAATTAAAGTGATGAGGCCTTCTTTCATAGAACTCGACATTTCCCCTTTTTTATATCAACTATTTATAGCTTGCACCACAAGAGAGCCAATATCAGACCAGAAAAACTCAGTTGTAAAACCTGTAACCCCTGGACTTTTATTATTTTTCATTTTTTTAAGTACAAATAAAGCCTCATCATAAGTTATCTCCCCCTCCAAAGAGAGAGATATATTGGATGGTAACTTTGGGATTTCAGTTTCAGTACCATCAAGGTCTTTTTGAAGATCCGTATTCAGCAGATCCCCATCTCGCTCTTTATATAGATTACCATACAAATTTTGAGCTTCATCAATTATGTCTTTCTGAGATGTTATTGTATTCCCATTGTAGGTATAGTTTTGGAATATTTTTGTTTGTATAATTTCCTTTTTCCAGGTTTAGAAAGAATTTAGTGGGCTTTTCCCCTTGTTCAATCCATCTTGCTCTAGACCTAATCATAACTCCTTCTAATTCTCTCTAATGGACTTTAATTCTAGTGTCTTCTCTTCCCATTGTTGAAAAATATTATCATTCCCTGATGACAACTGTTCGTGCAGCTCGTCAATGGCTGATTCCAATTCTTTCATTTTTTGATTGGATTTCCTTTAAGGAATGCTGAATGGGATATTGGGTTACCCCGAATAGACATAAGTAAGATTTCCAGAAATAAGTCTGCATCAATATTCAATTTTAGATCTGGATTCAGACCAGACACCGGCTCATTTCCAGTATAATCTTTAACCAGCTCGACAATAGTAGACTTAACTTTCTCAACATACTGCGGATCTCTTAATAAATTATTGTTAAACTTCCAAAAACCTTTTCCACGCATAGTTTCAGTGAATTTCAAGTCTACAAATGTTATCGAATGGTCTGATCGATAGCCGGGGAGGATAGTCGATTTCTGAACAAAGCCTGTTAACTCGTTTGATAAGAGGACAAAATCTAATCTAGCTGCCTGTCTTGGAGTTTTCCTAAACCATGTATACTTTTTCTCAGAACTGTGTTGAATTCTCCAGGGGTCAGTCAAATTCAGATCGTCCATCATTTCCAAAACAGCCTGGCGAGATTTTGGATTATTTACATGACAGTAATTATAATAGTCAAGACTAGGATTTTGGACCAAATTCCAATCTCCGCACATTATGAGGAAAGGATTATCAAAATACTCAATAAGCAGCTTTACTTCCTTATTATAAAAAGTTGGGGAATCATTGTTTGGTCCATAAAGGTTGACTAAGGTAATATTGTTTCCATTTATGACTAATGATAAGGCTAATATATTGCCAGAAGTGTCCTTTTTCTCCTTTTCTATCTTAACTTCAAAATTATTGTTAAATGGTATAGCAACCCCACGAGAGTTACTTGTACCAGGGCTAATAAAACATTTATACCCCCCACTCATTTTCTACAACCTTCACTAAACTTTCTGGAAAATGTACATCCTGTAGGCAGCATATTGAAAAATCCTTATCTTGCAAATAATGAAATACATCACACCGTTTTTGGTTGCCATTAAGACCTTGACAGTTAAAACTCATAATTTTAATTGACTCCATTAGGCAGTAATACTCTATTTTTAACCATTTTAGACTAGTTTTTAATCCCACAGTGCCCTTCAGTATCTGAAATTTGTATGGACAATTTTTTGAAAATAAAACAAATGTAAACAATAAACGTCTAAGAAAAATCATCACTTCTAAATATGACAAACAGAGCGCATGATTCGCTGCTCCGACATACAAGCCACAATTTTTTCACCTGTACGTTTTATAATAGAAATTCCAAACAGCCCATTACCAGCAACAGAATACATATCCTCATAGTTCTTACTAACAATATTTAGATCTTTTGATTCTTGAAAATACTCCTCAAACGAACCATCAATAATTAATAAAGGATAGAAAATCAGTCACATTAATCCCATATCTTAACTGACTTACACAATATCCATGAGCATTAATTTATAACCTTAGGTTTTATAGTAGAAAATTCCAAACTGCCATTCTTGTAACCAGGGAGCCACCTTAACACGCGAGATATTGGGATGAACTGGCAGATCAGAGAAGTTAAGAATTGCACCTAACGCCTTTATTTTGCGTTTACGGTAAGGGGGTGGGGTTGCTAAAATGTTACTAACTTTTTTATTTGTCAGCCTATTGATTGAAATGAGGTATCGTTTTATTCAGCATAAACGGAGGAATCAGTCCAAAACAGCAAACGTTTTAATATTTCAATATTATGACGTCAGTAGGGGGCCATCTCCAAATTTCACGAAAAAAATGTCAAAATTGACTAACTACAAGCAATACTGATAACTAGTCATATTTCTGCAACATTATCTATGTAACCTGGTTTAATATGTTGTTTTTATTTGTATTTTGTGCTTCAATACATTGAAATATTTCCAATGTTGTAAACTAGCACTAACAAGGATAACTAACTTAGCACTATGTTACTTATGCAATGAATAGTAGGGGCGGGGTTTCTAAAATGTTCCTAACTCTTTTATTTGTTGTCCAATTGATTGAAATGAGGTATCTTTTTATTGAACACGAGCCGGGAAATCAGGCCAATATAGCAAACTTTCTAATATTTACTTATAGTGACGTCACTAAGGGATCATCTACAATTTTCATATGAAATCGTATTTTTACCAAAATTGTTACCTAAAATGGTTCAAATGATTCTTTTTTGGTTAGCTGAACACTTGCAGGATACAAATATAATTGCTAGTAAGCACTGAAGTAACATTCAACATAAATATGCAAAGTAGAATATCAAGATTTATTTATTTGAAAAGTTCGTTCGTTTTCTGTATGGGGGCGAAGTTACCCAAATGGTTATAACTTTTTTATTCCTTGTCCAACTGATTGAAATGAGGTATTATATATGCAACATAAACTGCGATACCGGATATTAACAATGGTGCGCAGGGGTCAAAGGACACTTCCGGTCACGTGACCGGAACCGGAAGTTGTCACAAGATAGGTGGCGCCCCTGTCGGAAGTAGGTCAATAAGAACCAATTTAGCCTGTCAGTGGTCAAAAGAGTCAATTTAGCCTTTACATCACGTCGATGGTTAAAGGTCATTTCCGGTCACGTGACAGTAAACATGAAAAACCGCGGATGTAAGATGACCCGGATGTAAAACCACAGTACCCGGATGGAAGACAGAGGAACGACGGGAAAAACCCACTGGGAAACCCGGATGTTGACAAGGTCCGGGATGTAAAATCCACTGCCCACACATACACACACACACACACACACACACACACACACGCGCGCGCGCAATGCGGCTCAGTCGTACACCAGTACATCTTGGTCCTCGACTTGGGGGTAGTTGAACTGAGTGTGCTAAAAATAGATCACCAGCTAGCGTGCTATAAAAGGGAAGCGGCCTGGCCGTTTCATCAGACACTCTGAGACAGCGGGAACTCCCACTCATCGCACGAGGGCCGATGATGATGATGATGATGATGTTGTCGCCCTATCAACAGTCAAATTCCGACGACAAGACCTTGGGCCAGATTTTGTACGACGTGGAGGGCAAAGTACACTTCGCGGACGAGCCCATAAATGTTCCTAGCGATCTCTTACAGGACGCCCATCCAGTGAGTGACATCTATCAGCGCCATTGGCCTATGATACGGCACTGTTTCCACCGCCATCGCCCTATTCAAGATATTCTACAATTTCCGACTGACCGACCTCGCCCGTCTACGCAGGAAGCCAATTTCAATGACCAACGTACGGCCTTCAAATTAAATGTCGCTTTCGTGTACATCTTACGTCATAAGATGACGGATCAGCTGCGCTATTTCTATTCCAGTGCCAACAACCAAGTGTACGACAATCCTTTCATCATCATTACCCGGGCGTCGCTAGAGACGATGCTGGAGAAACTGGACACCGTGGATCCCTTGGAATGGGCACAACGTCAACGCCCCAACACCAAGAGGACAGTGGAGAGGGTCACCAATGTTACGTTCTTCGTGGCTAAACTGGTCAACCCTCTCGGCTGAATGCGTCACCCGTGCACTGATGAATAGCATAGCATGCCGTATATACTCTCTACGTCTGCATACTGATCGTTGACTTGAGCTCAGTAAACACTTGTACCTAATGTGACGGTGCGTTAAATAATAAAACATGGTGTTTGATATTTCAATTTGTTTGCTGTGAACATACTAAACATACCCAAGGCGGCTCCCCCAGCCTGGGTATGACGTAACATTGGGGATAATAAACTGTATAAACATTGCTGAACTTGTTGTTATTCACGACAACCGCAATCCGCTATACTTGGATGAAATATATACCCCGATGTGATATGGTGTCCTTGCACACTTTCGAAACTTCCCTTTTACTACTACTCCACAACTGCACATGTGCAGAATGATGTCATTTCCACGACCCAGCCCCTCCAATCGGAACCACGAGTGCTTCACATTGATACCTCTCCGATTATAATACAGCACAGATAAGGTATAATACTGGACAGATATGGTATAATACAGGACTGATATGGTAGATTACAGCACAGATATGGTATAATTCGGGACAGATATGGTATAATACAGCACAGATTTGCTATAATGCAGGACAGATATGGTATAATACAGCAAAGATATGGTATAATGCACACCCGACAGGACGCATTCGGACCAAAGATGGTCCATCTCTACACGAAATACCTTCCTTCACTGCCCCAAAATGCCCACTTTCGCTACTACTTGTACTGCTGACGTCATCAATGGCGTCACAGATGCTGTGGACATCCCTCAAATCGTGGTCTCCATCCCCGAAGGCTACAAGATGACACCCCACACGACGCATTCGGACCAAAGATGGCCCATCTCTACACTAAATACCTTCCTTCACTTCCCGAAAATGCACACTTTCAGTACTACTCGTACTGATGTCGTCGCCGATGCATCACAGATGCTGTGGACAGCCCTCAAATCGGGGTCTATACCCCGAAAGCTACAAAATGACACCTCCCACGATACATTCAGACCAATAGTGGTCAATCTCTACCCCAAACACACCCCCACGCACCCCCAAAATGACCCCTTTACTTAATACATCCAACTGCGCATGCGTAAATTGACAAGGTGGGCCTACTCAGCCCACGGACTAAGTCGCTAGCCCGGTGAAAGCGAGGTGATCCTAATAAAGAGAGGTACCCGCTCGACCCGGTACCCCGCCGGTGACTCAGTGCCCCGCTAACACTCACACCGTACCCCTTTTTCTGCTTTGATGGCAATATGTAGATAACATGCCCTGTATTAGTTGGGCTGGGTAGCCGGTAGCCGGTGTTTCAGGGGTTCAGTAATGTGTCTCTTTTAAATCGGAAAATTTATACTTGTCTGAAAATTCACCTCATTCGTAAAAGTTTTCTTTTGGGAAATAATGAGGATGGTGTGTAAAACTTTTAATCAATTGACAAGATTCAGTCAGTCGGACATGAACTGAAAATGTGAGATATAGATTTATAGATTTTTTACGTATTTATCTAATGTCTCCTCGAATTCCCTTTGATCGTTTCCTTGTAATAATATAGTCAATACACAACTATTACTTAAACAATACGCATCATATGTCTTTAACACATACACCAAGGCAACACCACATATGTTCAGGGAAACTACATATTTCTAAAAACACGGACAACAAAACGAGTTATGATATGATACTGTACCTTGTTCTTTCAAATATACGTATTGGCTACTAAACAACATTATATCCGAGCCAAATGAGGTATTACAGTTGACCAAAGACCGGTTTCTGGGGGACTGAAATATATATGTATGTCAACTATCAACCCCCAACTAGATATATAGTATTGTATATAAAATCCTGCTTTACGAACAAAGTTTGAAATATAAAGGACATGGTCATGGTTAATATAAAGGCGCTCGACCTCCTCGATAGCTTATAGTCTGGTCAGTATTGTACGTGAAACGGCCACTCGGGATGATCTTGAGATCTGAAAAAAAAACATTTAAGGAACCTTGAGTAATTATGCTGAACATAGATTAAACATAATTTAAATTATTGAAGCATTGAAATTGATGAAACATGCTGGAACGCTAAGTCTGTCACCAATCTAATTAAACCATATGCATGCAGTACGGTTTGCAATTTACCACACAAAATTGCGAAATCCTGTTCAAATGTGTAAATAAATGATAAGAAACTTTTGGTCACATATGATACTTACATGGGGTCCAAATAAAAACGCATATTTTTGTTCAAACCCTTCAGTTTTGCCATCTCAGCTTCTGTCAGCGTGAAATCGAAAATCTGAAAAAGTGAACGCATATGTTTTTGTCTGATCACATCTGATATATGGACCGGTTAATTTAGACGCCCAAAGACTCCAAATATCCTAGCTAAAAAGATCATATCAGTAAATATTAAATGCACTGTGCCGTTCCGCGTTTTCCGATTCCTGTGTTCAAGTTATCCAGGTATGTGAGCGAAACTCGAGGCTGTTATAATCCAACGTCCTCCCTTTGGTCTGCGAAACACACCATATGTACTTCAACACTGGAATATGGAAAGTTTATAGAAGAGAAAGAGAAACACTGACGGTAAATGACTCATTATACTTACCACTATCAGGTCATTTAAGCCTACATGCCTCTGGTTCATTGAATCTCTCAAATCAAGTCAGTTGAGAGTTTCAGGAACCTATATAGTCCTACGCCCGCATCACTATACCTCCCTTACTTCTCCAATGAGAGTAGGTGACGCAGGGACATTAGCTGGTTTATATTAAACACTGTTTCATTTCGGAATTCTTGGTGTGTTGAGCCAGGCATGCATATCAGTATCCTAGAACAAAAAAGTACCAATTTGCCATTATCGGATATTTCGCTGAATTTGCCAAATATACTCGAAAATACACTCACCTCTAGGTTTTCCTTTATTCGTCCGGGGTTCAAGCTTTTTGGAATGACTGTGAGACCAAGCTGGATGAGATACCGTAGAGCCACCTGTAATTACCAGAAAGGTGGTCTAGGACGTACACTTTTCTGTCTGTTGTCAAGTAATTCAGTTAAAATACTTGTTATTTTTAGAATGAATAAGGAAAATTTTATTGGAATATTTTTCACAAGACGAACATAGTTACCAGTTGAAATTTATCATATTTGCGGGAATCACACTCAGCTTGACGTTTCTAGCGAAAGCCGTGTCGGTGTGTCGATATTTTCAAACACAAATTTCAGTTAAAATTCAGTTGGTCCGAGAAGACCATATGCAAAAGGGGCTCCCTGTTCTGATACCTTTGGAATGTTGAAAATCCAGCACAAACTGGCTCGTAGTAACATAGCACCTGTCTTATGGGACCACTTCTTTGTACAACTTACAGAAATACAAGATTGTGTATTTATGTCAAGTGATCATCAAGAAGACCACTTTGCTGATATATTCACGTTGCCAATTATTCTATTTTTATCAGAAGTGAATCAACTAAAAGTCTGTAACATTAATAACTACAATGCATTGGCCATTATCTGCCTACTTATAACAGAAGATATAACGTAGCTGCGCAATAAAATTACATGAGTCGTGTAGGTTCAAAACAAAAACTGACTGATGCATCATGGGAGAATGTACAAGAGTCCAGTGGTGTAGGCGGTTTGACGAGTGCCAGTGCCGACTGTAGCTACAGACCTTTAACCTGATGACATCACTGCACTGCATTGTGGGAATAAGTGAAGTACAAATCCGCCATCTTTGGACTACACAGGTGGAAACTCATTTTGTTGGCATGGATAAACAATGCATCATGGGATAGAAAGAAGGATGAAATGTCATCAGGTTTCACGGCTATTCTAATCTAATGTTACACACTAATAAATGAATCTATAGTAGTGTAGGTACATAGGTTTTTTTCCCAAAACATTTTACCTGCGCAACCGTCTTTTTCCTTTCCTGTGCGATATCTCTTATAACTGGATCATCAATCAATTTTGGTTCGCTTTCCTTCAACCTGGAATGAAATATAGCTGCTCTTAAGTTAAACCGATTGAAATATATATGAAAGTTGATAAATCCAAAACCAAAGATATTTTTCTTTTGTTTTCTTTGCCTACATGTTGAACAATAATTCAAAGGTGGAGGTCACGTGGATAGCACAAACACTGGAGATAATTTAAAATCTAAACGCAAGCAGCGGACACAAAGCAATCGGTGTGTAGGTCTTCGTCAAGACACTAGACGTAAGACAAGGGTAAACTATGTTTATTCAAGGTTAATTTGAAATCGATCAGAACTAATAATGGATAGTTATGTCATTATCCACCAATCAGAGAGAAACACATGAAGAGAAAATAAATTAAACGGGATAGTATGAAATAAGGATGGAAAAGAAGGTGTCAGGAGGTTTACATGCACAAAAAAATACTCTTGCTGTCATGTTTGTGAAGCGAAAAAAATATTTCCCCAAATCAACAAAGAAAGCGGTGTTTCATAGACAGAAAATACGGAAGTTTTATAATGTAAATTCTCACAGTCAAAAATGACGTAAAACTGCGACGATAGACGTATGAAAAAATAGGCGTTTGGTTGTTTTTGTATTTTCTGGGTACATTTTAGCAGGGAATTCCCTTTATATCTGAAATATGACACCTCCAACCAAAATCTAATCCAGTGTTCTCAATATTACTATGTCCATCGTTATAATATATCGAAATATCATTTTGGTTAAAGGTGTCATATTTTCATGATATTTGAATAATAGTTTTTTCCATGTTCACTTTGACGATGGTGGTGACACATTTTATGGTGTTTCAATCTATCCCATGATGCAATGTACATCCATGACAATTAAATGGCAGGTAGGATCGTAGTTTTAGTCAATTACCCTCATGTAACACGACATCAATTTAATTGCCAACGCGAGGTCCCTGGGCTGGCCAAGTCGTTAGAGCAATTAAGCTTTAATTTGGTGTATCGGCTTGCATATAGGACTTCACGCCTTGCGGTTGTACTTTGCTTTGGCAATTAATTTAATGTCGTATTATATATAAGCGATGCTAGATTTCTATAACTGATCCCCTGTCATGCAGATGATGGATGCACGTGATTAAAATAGGGTTAATACGTCATCAGGGTTAGCTGTCATATTACAATTAACTCAGTGTAACAAGAAGGATCAACCTGTAACCATCTCGGTCATCTATACGCGGTAAGACTGACCCTGGGATCGTGTGTATCCATGTTCAGCCTACTTTCGCCAACTGCAGGAGGGAATTTCAATAAATCAATACCACGTGACTTCGTCAGCCAATAAGCTAAAGTCTACCGACGTAACCCGAACGTAACTCGCCATTTTCGAGTCATGTGATGAACTACTTGTTCAAAATTTCAGATCCACCACACCTCTTGGATGATACGAAAGTTATACATATCTATATAATTTGTAAGCCCAGGCAATATCTGTTTCAGAAGTGGTATGAAAACCTGTAATTTATCAGATTTCTCGGGTCTGTTCTCCGCCGGATGAAGGCCGAACAGAATCCGGTAAAGTACTGGATATCGCTCCGCGATAATGGAGACACACGATTCGCAAGCCATCTTATGGATGGCGAAGTGTATGCAAATGAAGAAGGATCTGTTTCTGGCGAGCGTATTCATGGCCCATTCAACTTTGTCCAATAATAGTACTGGGGAAGACCGGCCTTTATTGCTTGAAAACGTCATTCGAATGGCACAAATCGGGAAATTGCTTGAATAAATCGAGAAATTGCTCGAATACGCCATTCGAATGGCAAGAATCGGGGAAAAATGCCAAGAGGCCGGACTCCTTCTTTGTGCGAGGATTGCAGAGCCGCGACAATACTAAGAAGTTCTCGAACCCCTTCAAAGCCTCGAACCAGAATGCGGACAATATGTAAAATGTTGTCTGACAAGACCAGAAAACTTGGCAGGTGTCCTTGGCGAGATAACCACATTTGAGAACCAAACTCACAAGAAAGTGGTAAATATCGAAGGGTTTTATAGAAGTATAAAGATTTTTGGCACAAACTACGGAATGTGGGAGAAAATATCCTTGCGAAATACGGCCTAAAATATGAACCGGGTCTGTAAACTAGCCTATATTATTGGACCCTTCTACGGAGGGCCAATGATAGGCTGATACAGCAATAACAACAATATTTTCCCAGTTAGACGCCAGATTTTGAAACCGAAAACGAGGCCGCGATATGTCATCGGTCAGTAGTATATAGACAGCAGATCCATTATTATTTTGCCGTGGCAGATAACTCTTTTGTGGAGGGTACGTGGAGGAGAGACAGGGGGCGCCACCAGTCCCGTATGACTGAACATGATAGGACATGTTCTGAAGTGTGACGTCATGTATGACGTCACTTCCGGTCTGCGTGAATCGGGCGTGTGTATTCCTCCGCGGTGATGCGGTCTGGTGGTGATGCGGTCTGCCTCCGCGGACAGAAAGTAGTCCCAAATTCTCCGGCAATCTTCAGGGGCGAGAGGGGTCCCTAGTGTACCGATGGGATCGTATGAGGTATCAATGTGAAGCATTCGTGAAGGGGCATCCGATGGGGTGCGTGTGGGGTTGAAATATCGTCATTCTGCGCATGCGCGGTAGACCAAGGGTACGGAAATAGACGTTTTGGGGTCTAGGGGAGCCCCTAGTGGTCCGATGGAGTCGAGTGAGGTATCAATGTGAAGCCTATGTGAGGGGGCATCCGATGGGCTGGGTGTGGGGTTGGAATATGGTTATTCTGCGCATGCGCGGTAGACCAAGGGTATGGAAATAGCCGTTTTGGGATCTAGGGGAGCCACTAATGGTCCGATGGGGTCGAGTGAGGTATCAATGTGAAGCCTATGTGAGGGGGCATCCGATGGGCTGGGTGTGGGGTTAGAATATGGTCATTCTGCGCATGCGCGGTAGACCAAGAGTATGGAGATAGACGTTTTGGGGTCTAGGTGGGTCCCTAATGGGCCTATGGAGTTGTATGAGGTATCAATGTGAAGCCTATGTGAAGGGGCATCCGCCTGGACTAGTGTCTCGGTCGTTGTCCACATTCTGCGCATGCGCAGACAGGGAAAAGTGTATGGAAATAGACGTGTTGGGATCTAGGTGAGCCACGAGTGGGCCGATTGGATCGAGTGAGGTATCAATGTGAAGCCTATATGAGGGGGCATCCGATTGGACTAGGATCTCGGCCGTTGTCCACATTCTGCGCATGCGCAGACAGGGAATTCTGGGAAAAGGGTGTGGAAATAGACGTGTTAGGGTTTAGGCGAGCCCCTAATGATCCTATGGTGTCTTATGACGTCTTATTTTGAAGCTGTCGTGAGGGAGCATCCGCCTGGGCTAGTGTGTCGTTCGTTGTCAATAGTCTGCGCATGCGCAGTCTGGCCGTAGTATAGAAATAGACGTGTTGGGGTTTAGGTAGGCCCCTAATGGTCTGATGGGGTCGAGTGAGGTATCCATGTAAAGCAGTCATGAGGGAGTATCCGACGGGGTGGGTGTGACGTGGAACTGACGTCATTCTGCGCATGCGCAGTAGAGAAAGTGTATGGAAATAGACATTTTTGGCGCCGACAGGGGTCACTATGGGTCCGATGGAGTCATATGAGGTCTTATGTTGAAGCTCTTATGAAGCAGCATCCGACTGGACTCAGGGTTCGTCCGTGTTCAAGGGTCTGCGCATGCGCAGTCTGGTCGTAGTATAGAAAGCAGGCATGTTGCAGGCGTGAGTGAGTGTGTGTGTGTGTCACCCACCACTAGGGGTCCCTGGATGTGGCTGGGTGGTGGTGTGGGTTCTGCGTACAGACGTCACTTCCGGGTTTCACTAAAACTACCTTCGAACCCAGAAGAGTTCCAATGTTCCCCTTAGATGTAGTGTCCGGATGTTCAACCTCCGGGTTTTCTCCCGTCCCGGTCCGGCCGCAGCGCGCGCGGGTTATCCGGCCGCACGCGCGCGCGCGCGCGTCATCACCGGCAGTGCGCGGATGAATGTCGGGTCAAAAGGTCAAAGGTCACATCCAGGTCAAAAGGTCCAAGGTCTCCCTTTCGGCAAGGTTCGGAGACAATGTTGCGGCATCGATATACAGAGCTTGAACCCCAAAAAAGGGGACTGTAAATTAACCTGGGAAGGATGGGCAGTTCCATTTGGACCAATCAGCGGTCGAGAAAAAGAGCCAATGAGCGATCGATAAAAGAACAAATGGACGGGTACTAGAATTTCGCTCACGTCTGCGCCTACATCCGGGTACTGGGATGCTTTCGCCTACGTCCGCGCCTACATCCGGGTTCTTGTACACCCGGGTAATGTTTTCTGGACATGGATGGGTTACCTTTGGCTCCATTCTAGGCCACTGATTGGCTAATACGGTGTTCAAAGCCAGTTTCATGCATTATGCTCATATAGAAAACACACAAGACAGGGTTTTTTGGTGAGATCTCATTTTGTTTTTTATTCAGTAACAACAACAACGTGAGAACAACCACGTGAAAACTGAAGCCCAGAACATTCACAGTTCCGGTCACGTGAACGGAAGCGGAAGTGACCTCACAGAGGTCATATGCAAATGTCACTTCCGAGCTCTGAGCTCCACACGCTTTGAGCTCCAAGAGCTCTGCCACACGGGAGCTCCCACCACCACCACCGGGCGTTGACGCCCTCGGGCGTGTGAGTGAGTGAGTGAGTGAGTGAGTGAGGCGTGCAAAACGCCCGTGAGGCGTCCCCAACGCCCGTCTTAACGCATGGACGCACTAACGACGGTGAGTGAGTGAGTGAGTGGTCATATAAGGTCGTTTGTACACCATTAGCCTCAGTCTGTATCCAACCTTTGACCGGGTACCATGTCGAGTACATGTCCGTTCTGTCAAAAGACACTCTCTCGTCGCGACAATATGCTCAGACATATGCGTCTAACGCATAGACAAGAGACACCACCAAGTCTCGCTATAGGTCCACCAAGTGGCGTAGGACATCCCTATACGATGACGGTGAGCGGCCCTACGGGGTGTGGACAGACGTCCTGGGTGATGAAGTTTCTAGAGGAAGGTGTGGCAACCCCAGCTCCGACACGTGTTGTTTGGTGTTATAGCCAGTGGCAGCCCGCCTACGAAAATACGCGATTATAGAATGTGAGCTTTGTCCCAGGAATTCCTCATGACATAGACGAACCCTATTTCTTCGATTCCGAGCAGACCAACGTGGTAGTGCTCGATGATCTGATGAGTGCGGCCAAGGACAATTCGAAAATCGCCGACCTATTCACCAAAGGGTCCCATCATCGCAATCTGTCCGTCATCTATTTGACTCAGAATCTCTTTCCTCAAGGGAAGGCGTCCAGAGATATTGCCTTGAACTGCCAGTACTTTGTGTTGTTCTCCAATCCCATTGACAGAGCACAAATCCGTGTGTTTGGTAGTCGAATTTATCCTCAGAACATCGACCATTTCATGCAGGCGTTTCAAGGAGCGACAAGTCGTCCGTACGGCTACCTGTTCGTAGATTTAAAAGCCCATACCCCGGAAGATCGTCGGCTGACGACCCACCTGTTACCCGGCGAGGCATCACCACAGCCCCTACACTATCCACCGAGTCCACATCTGGTAGGGCAGCAGCAGTAACCCACCCCCATACAGCGTGTCCCCTTCATACCATCAGTCCCGGAATATCACCCAACCGTGAAGGACCATTGGCTCCATTCTAGGCCACTGATTGGCTAATACGGTGTTCAAAGCCAGTTTCATGCATTATGCTCATATAGAAATACACAAGACAGGGTTTTTTGGTGAGATCTCATTTTGTTTTTTATTCAGTGAATAAAGGTTTGAAATGCCTCATGCAGGGTCAGCAGATTCTGGGCACGGGCAGTTGTGTTGGTATCCTCATTGGATATTATCTGTTTCTTATGCAGCAGAAGACATACGTGTGTCACCCATTGGATGTCATCTATGAGCGTGGTAAGATGTGAAGGCATGCGTTGGTGCTGAACGGTGACTCCACCTTGCGCTGTATCAATAATAGCATCGACATTGGCTTGACGTAAGGCTTCGGCTAGAATATCCTCGTTGTCGAGTTCAAACAAGTTGGACTCTGCAGTGCTCATGGTGAAATGAGGGGACTGGTGCCGTGTGGTCTATTTATAGTGAGACGCTTTTGGTCTTAATGATGCGTTCGAACAAATGTTTCTTTAGTGCTATTGCTCTGACATACGCCGCTTTCCAGTTTATGCCCGAGGTTTTCAACATCGACGCTGTTCTTTCAATTTCCATATGGACTGGGTCCTTATCCAACAATTTCATATGGGTCACGAGGTCGACATACCGCTGACGTAAAGCCCGTCGTAGTCTGGGTGCCAATCTGTTATGGGCTAAAATTGCGGCTTCCTCTTTCGAATACCCTTTGCGTTGAAACTTGTTTCCTGTGGCCTCCAACATCTCGCCCAGCTCGGCGTCCATACTTTCTTTGAACAAATCCTTCCATAGCCTCGAGTTCACATTATGTTCTTCAACCTCGGGTTGGTCCTTCACGGTTGGGTGATATTCCGGGACTGATGGTATGAAGGGGCCCCGCTGTATGGGGGTGGGTTGCTGCTGCTGCCCTACCAGATGTGGACTCGGTGGATGGTGTCGGGATATATGACGTTGCGGTGATGCCTCGCCGGGTAACAGGTGGGTCGTCAGCCGACGATCTTCCGGGGTATGGGCTTTTAAATCTACGAACAGGTAGCCGTACGGACGGCTTGTCGCTCCTTGAAACGCCTGCATGAAATGGTCGATGTTCTGAAGATAAATTCGACTACCAAACACACGGATTTGTGCTCTGTCAATGGGATTGGAGAACAACACAAAGTATTGGCAGTTCAAGGCAATATCTCTGGACGCCTTCCCTTGAGGAAAGAGATTCTGAGTCAAATAGATGACGGACAGATTGCGATGATGGGACCCTTTGGTGAATAGGTTGGCGATTTTCGAATTGTCCTTGGCCGCACTCATCAGATCATCGAGCACTACCACGTTGGTCTGCTCGAAATCGAAGTAATAGGGTTCGTCTATGTCGTGAGGAATTCCTGGGACAAAGCTCACATTCTGTAATCGCGTAGTTTCGTAGGCGGGCTGCCACTGGCTATAACACCAAACAACACGTGTCGGAGCTGGGGTTGCCACACCTTCCTCTAGAAACTTAATCACCCAGGACGTCTTTCCACACCCCGTAGGGCCGCTCACCGTCATCGTATAGGGATGTCCTACGCCACTTGGTGGACCTATAGCGGGACTTGGTGGTGTCTCTTGTCTATCCGTTAGACGCATATGTCTGAGCATATTGTCGCGAGGAGAGAGTGTCTTTTGACAGAACGGACATGTACTCGACATGGTACCCGGTCAAAGGATGGATACAGACTGAGGCTAATGGTGTACAAACGACCTTATATGACCACTCACTCACTCACTCACTCACCGTCGTTAGTGCGTCCATGCGTTAAGACGGGCGTTGGGGACGCCTCACGGGCGTTTTGCACGCCTTACTCACTCACTCACTCACACACGCGCGAGGGCGTCAACGCCCGGTGGCGGTGGTGGGAGCTCCCGTGTGGCAGTGCTCTTGGATCGGAGCTCTTGGAGCTCAAAGCGTGTGGATCTCAGAGCTCGGAAGTGACATTTGCATATGACCTCTGTGAGGTCACTTCCGCTTCCGTTCACGTGACCGGAACTGTGAATGTTCTGGGCTTCAGGTTTCACGTGGTTGTTCTCACGTTGTTGTTACTGAATGAAAAACAAAATGAGATCTCACCAAAAAACCCTGTCTTGTGTGTTTTCTATATGAGCATAATGCATGAAACTGGCTTTGAACACCGTATTAGCCAATCAGTGGCCTAGAATGGAGCCAAAGGTAACCCATCCATGTCCAGAAAACATTACCCGGGTGTACAAGAACCCGGATGTAGGCGCAGACGTAGGCGAAAGCATCCCAGTACCCGGATGTAGGCGCAGACGTGAGCGAAATTCTAGTACCCGTCCATTGGTTCTTTTATCGATCGCTCATTGGCTCTTTTTCTCGACCGCTGATTGGTCCAAATGGAACTGCCCATCCTTCCCAGGTTAATTTACAATCCCCTTTTTTGGGGTTCAAGCTCTGTATATCGATGCCGCAACATTGTCTCCGAACCTTTCCGAAAGGGAGACCTTGGACCTTTTGAACTGGATGTGACCTTTGACCTTTTGACCCGCGCGTGCGGCCGGAGAACCCGCGCGCGCGCTGCGGCCGGATAACCCACGCGCGCTGCGGCCGGGGCGCGCCGGGCCGGGCCGGGCCGGGAGAAAACCCGGAGGTTGAACATCCGGACCCTACATCTAAGGGGAACATTGGGACTCTTCTGGGTTCGAAGGTAGTTTTAGTGAAACCCGGAAGTGACGTCTGTGCGCAGAACCCACACCACCACCCAGCCACACCCAGGGACCCCTAGTGGTGGGTGACACACACACACACTCCCTCACGCCTGCGACATGCCTGCTTTCTATATTACGACCAGACTGCGCATGCGCAGACCCTTGAACACGGACGAACCCTGAGTCCAGTCGGATGCTGCTTCACAAGAGCTTCAACATAAGACCTCATACGACTCCATCGGACCCATGGTGACCCCTGTCGGCGCCAAAAATGTCTATTTCCATACACTTTCTCTACTGCGCATGCGCAGAATGACGTCAGTTCCACGTCACACCCACCCCGTCGGATACTCCCTCACGACTGCTTTACATGGATACCTCGCTCGACCCCATCAGACCATTAGGGGCCTACCTAAACCCCAACACGTCTATTTCTATACTACGGCCAGACTGCGCATGCGCAGACTATTGACAACGAACGACACACTAGCCCAGGCGGATGCTCCCTCACAACAGCTTCAAAATAAGACCTCATACGACACCATAGGATCATTAGGGGCTCGCCTAAACCCTAACACGTCTATTTTCACACCCTTTTCCCAGAATTTCCTGTCTGCGCATGCGCAGAATGTGGACAACGGCCGAGATCCTAGTCCAATCGGATGCCCCCTCACATAGGCTTCACATTGATACCTCACTCGATCCAATCCGCACACTCGTGGCTCACCTAGATCCCAGCACGTCTATTTCCATACCCTTTTCCCACAATTCTCTGTCTGCGTATGCGCAGAATGTGGACAACGACAGAGATACTAGTCCAGGCGGATGCCCCCTCACATAGGCTTCACATTGATACCTCATACAACTCCATAGGCTCATTAGGGACCCACCTAGACCCCAACACGTCTATTTCCATACCCTTGGTCTACCGCGCATGCGCAGAATGACCATATTCCAACCCCACACCCAGCCCATCGGATGCCCCCTCACATAGGCTTCACATTGATACTTCACTCGACTCCATCGGACCACTAGGGGCTCCCCTAGATCCCAAAACGTCTATTTCCATACCCTTGGTCTACCGCGCATGCGCAGAATGACCATATTCCAACCCCACACCCAGCCCATCGGATGCCCCCTCACATATGCTTCACATTGATACCTCACTCGAATCCATCGGACCACTAGTGACCCACCTAGACTCCAAAACGTCTATTTCCATACCCTTGGTCTACCGCGCATGCGCAGAATGACGATATTTCAATCCCACACCCACCCCATCAGATGTCCCTTCACGAATGCTTCACACTGATACCTCATACGACCCAATCGGTACACTAGGGACCCCTCTCGCCCCTGAAGATTGCCGGAGAATGCCGGAGAATTTGGGACTACTTTCTGTCCGCGGAGGCAGATCGCATCACCACCAGACCGCATCACCGCGGAGGAATACACACGCCCGATTCACGCAGACCGGAAGTGACGTCATACATGACGTCACACTTCAATACATGTCCTATCATGTTCAGTCATACGGGACTGGTGGCGCCCCCTGTCTCTCCTCCACGTACCCTCCACAAAAGAGTTATCTCCCCCGGCAAAATAATAATGGATCTGCTGTCTATATACTACTTCGGTCAACTGAGACAGTCACGTGGTTGTGTATGAAGATTGGGGTGGCTCCTATAAATAGTGATCCAATGAGAATGCTCGTCTTAGTTTAAAATTGCGGGGTGGAATGACCAATCACTGAAGGGGAGACAGCTGGAACAGTACACTATCACTGTCTGATCATATCTTGAATTAACAGAGAGTACTACAGTCTAGACTGTAAACACGAATAGATATCGAGTATTGCACACCAGTGTTCCCAATTAGGCGAAACAGAATTGAAGTGAAGCAAGACACTTCCCCGGGAATTCAGATGTAGTATTTGTTGTTGTTGTAGTAAGTAAATTTGAATATATATAGAAGTAATTGGTCGTTCTGTGTTATTTCTATTCGTACGTGTTTGGATGATCTTAATGCAAGAATATTCTGTGTTCTGATGCCTTGGGCAAGCTGAATCCCCTTTCTCTGGCGTAATTGATCGAACTAGAGGTAAGGAGAAATGAATGCCAACCAAAAAGCCTAAAAACTTCGATAGTTTTAACCCTGCAAATTTGCTAACAGATCATTTTGAAGAATTCCGTAAATCCAAATTGCCAATATCAAAAATGAGATGAAATGGGGTCAGGTATACCATGGTCTGTTGGGGGCCCCGAGAGGGGCATATGCCGTCACAGCTATCTCGTTGGACTGACAATGTTCCAGTAATGCCGGGTTGGAGTGGTAGACGTTCAGTTCGACCTGCAAAACGAAGTTAATATATAGAAAAATATATCACCCCAAAAAGACACCCCTGAAAATCACACCGATATGCTTGAGCAACAAATTATATATCACATGTTCTCTTAAAATTCAGCTACGTTTCATGGAAATGATCTGTTGCAGAGACGATCATGGATGAACAAAAGTAGTATATAAAGATGATTACAGGTCACATTTTGCCGGGATCGATAACTCTGTTTGCACTTTTTTGATTTTTGACAAATTTCGGGTTATCTCCCTTGATTCGAACATTTGCATGTTTTCACAGAATAAATAAATAAATAAATAAATAAATTAATTAATTAATTTTAATTGTATAAAGATGTATTCATCCGCGGTGATGCGGTCATGTCTGGCGGTGATTCGGTCGCGGAAAAAAGCTTCCGCGGAGAAAAAGTAGTCCCTAGATAAAATGGTCCGATTGGGTCGAGTGAGGTATCAAAGTGAAGCTTATGTGAAGGGACATCTAATGGGCTGGGTGTGGGGTTGAACTATCGGCATTCTGCGCATGCGCGGTGGCCCAAGGGTATGAAAATAGCCGTGTTGGGAGCTAGGGGAGCTACTCATGGACCGATGGGGTCGAGTGAGGTATCCAAGTGAAGCTTATGTGAAGGGGCATCTAATGGGCTGGGTGTGGGTTGAAATAGTGGCATTCTGCGCATGCGCGGTGGCCCAAGGGTATGGAAATAGACGTGTTGAGAGCTAGGGGAGTCCCTAATGGGCCGATGGAGTTGAGTGAGGTATCAAAGTGAAGCATTCGTGAAGGGGCATCTGATGGGTTGGGTGTACGGTAGGAATATCATTCTGCGCATGCGCAGACGCAATGCGGAGCTCTCGTCCAATCAGAAGCGAGTATTTCAAATCCGTCAGAGAGCTCTCAGCCAATCAGAAGCGAGTATTTTGACCCGGTGCATTATGGGCCATAGTCAAGATGGCGGCACGTATGTTCAAGATGGCGGCACATCCGGTGTCGAAAACTGGCCATTTCGTCGGGATGTGGTCACCTAGTGTCATAAACTGGACCTTGTTTGGGTCCTGCTAGACGTTTTGGAGCTGGGGGAACCCCTAATGGGTCAATGGAGTTGTATGAGGTATCAAAGTGAAGTATATTTCAAGCATGGGTGGGTGCATGTAAAATTTTTCCTAAAAAAATACGGAACACGGACTTTATCCTAAATTACGTGAAAATGCCTATATGGGGTATGGGGGGTATAGGACCATCCTGGGAAACCTACTTCTCGACATTTGCGGTATAGGTTGTGGGATCTCGTTTTCTTAGTCTCGTCAAGACAAACATGATAGGAAGTGTCCCGGAGCGAATCGGTGAAATTTTTGAAAAAAGTCACCGAGACCCATATAGACCCATATAATCCCATACTGGGGGTATAGGACCAATGTTTGTCCCACTGGGAAACCTACTTCTAGACATTTGCGGTAGGGTTGTTTGGATTTGTTTTCTTAGTCTCGTCATTTAGAACATGATAGGAAGTGTCCCGGCACGAATCGGTGAAATTTTTGAAAAAAGTCACCGAGCCCCATATAGTCCCATACTGGGGGTATAGGATCAATGTTTGTCCCCCTGGGAAACGTACTTCTATACATTTGCGGTAGGGTTGCGGGGTCTCGTTTTCTTAGTCTCGTCATTTAGAACATGATAGGAAGTGTCCCGGAGCGAATCGGTGAAATTTTTGAAAAAAGTCACCGAGACCCATATAGACCCATATAGTCCCATACTGGGGGTATAGGATCAATGTTTGTCCCCCTGGGAAATCTACTTCTATACATTTGCGGTAGGATTGTTTGGATTTGTTTTACACGTCTCGTCATTTAGAACGCGATAAGAAGTGTCCCGGAGCGAATCGGTGAAATTTTTGAAAAAAGTCACGGAGGTCTGGGTAGGCCCATAGGCATATACTGCATGGCTATGGGTGTATAGGGCCATATGGGGTGGACATGTTGGAGTCTAGGTGAGTCCCTAATGGTCCAATGGGGTCGAGTGAGGTCTTATTTTGAAGCTCTCGTGGAGGAGCACCGACTAATGGTTCGTCCGTGTTCATTAGTCTGCGCATGCGCAGCCTGGCCCGTATTATAGTAAGTAGGCATTTTGGGGGTATGTGGGTGTGTGTTTGGGTTAGAGATGGGCTATTCACGGTTCGAATGGGTCGTGTGAGGTATCAATGTGAAGCTTGTGTGGGGTAGTCAGAATGGCGTGTTTTTAAATGCATGTCGCGTCAATATGCGCATGCGCAGTCTGGCCGTAGTAGAGAAATCAGGCATTTTGGGGGGGTATGTGGGTGTGTTTGGGGTAGAGATGGACCCCTATGGGTCCGAATGGGTCGTGGAAGGTGTCAAAGTGAAGCTTGTGTGGGTTAGAGTCAGAATGGTGTGTTTTTAAGTCCAAGTCGCGTTAATCTGCGCATGCGCAGTTGGTTGTAGTAAGTAAAGTGGCCATTTTGGGGCAGTACATGAAGGTATTTGGGGTCGAGATGGGCTATTCACGGTTCGAATGCGTCCTGGAAGGTGTCATCTTGTAGCTCTCGGGGTGTAGACCCTGATTTGAGGGCTGTTCACGTCACCTGTGACGTCATCGGTGGCGTCATCAGTACGAGTAGTAAGTAAAGTGGGTATTTTGGGGCAGTGAAAGGAAGGTATTTGGTGTAGAGATGGTCCATCCTTGGTCCGAATGCGTCCTGGGAGGTGTCATTTTGTAGCTCTCGGGGTGTAGACTCCGATTTGGGGGCTGTTCACAGCATCTGTGACGTCATTGGTGACGTCATCAGTACGAGTAGTAGCGAAAGTGTGCATTTTGGGGCAGTGAAGGAAGGTATTTGGGGTAGGGATGCTTCATCCTCAGTCCGAATGCGTCGTGTGGGGTGTCATCTTGTAGTTTTCGGCGTGCAGACCTCGATTTGAGGGCTGTCCACAGCATCTGTGACGTCATTGGTGACGTCATCAGTAGGAGTAGTAGCGAAAGTGAGCATTTTGGGGCAGTGAAGGATGGTATTTGGTGTAGAGATGGACCATCCTTGGTCCGAATGCGTCATGGGAGGTGTCATGTTGTAGCTCTCGGGGTGTAAACCCCAATTTGAGGGATAGCCACAGCATCTGTGACGTCATTGGTGACGTCATCAGTACGAGTAGTAGCGAAAGTGGGCATTTTTTAGCAGTGAAGGTTGTTACTTGGTGTAGACATGGACCATCCGCGGTGCGAATGCGTCGTGTGAGGTGTCATCTTGTAGCAACACCCACCAACGCCATTCTGAATGCTTCAACGCCCTGGTGAAATAGCTCAGAAGCTCTGATATTCCATGGAATTGTCACTAATTCTTCGAAATGCAGTGACGCCCGTCAACGCCCGTCGTTACACCTTAACACTCTAACATAACGCCATGATATAGACCGGAGAGAGAACAACAACAGCAACAACAACAACAAGGATGACACATGAGAGAACAACAACAACAAGAAGTTTTTTCATATAGTTTATTCTCCCCAATGTTACATCATACCCACGCTGGGGGAGCCGCGTTGGGTATATTTACAATTCAAGAAGATTCTTGTCCAATCAGAGGCCACCATTTGTATCTGTCATATTCGTTCCTGTCCGTTAGATGTATTCTCGGCTACTCTTGTCCAATCAGAAGTCGCCATTTCAGAAAGTTCCATCTTCGGCCATGTTCGCTCTGAACCGTTTGTTCTAATCGTCATCGGGCAGGCCAGGATACCGTTGAGGAAACATATCCTCAGATAGTTATACCGAATCTGTGCTGTATTATACCACATGAATAACAACAAGTTCAGCAATGTTCATACAGTTTATTATCCCCAATGTTACATCATACCCAGGCTGGGGGAGCCGCCCTGGGTATGTTTAGTATGTTCACAGCAAAACAAATTGAAATATCAAACACCATGTTTTATTACATGTGTTTACTGAGCTCAAGTCAACGATCAGCATGTAGACATATAGAGTATGCACGGCATGTTATGGTATTCATCAGTGCACGGGTGACGCGTTCAATCGATGGGTTGGTCGGTCAGCTTGGTCACGAAAAACGTAACATTGGTGACCCTCTCCACTGTCCTGAACCGTTTGTTCTAATCGTCATCGGGCAGGCCAGGATACCGTTGAGGAAACATATCCTCAGATAGTTGTTTGCGCATTCTGAGTATCTATCAGTGCATGGGTGAATACTTTCAGCCGATGGGGGTGGTGGGTCAGTTTAACCACGAAGAACGTAACATTGGTGACCCTCTCCACTATCCACTTGGTGTTGGGACGCTGTTCATAGGCCCATTCCAAGGGATCCACAGTGTCCAGTTGGGCCAGCATCGTCTCTAGCGACGCCCGATTGGTGATTGTGAAAGGATGGTCGTACACTGGGTTGATGGCACTGGAATAGAAATAGCACAATTCACGCGTCATCTTATGGCATAAGATGTACCCAAATGCTACATTTAATGTGAAGGACGTAGGTTGGTCATTGAAGATGGCTTCCACGTAGCTGCGTAGACGGGCGAGGTCGGTCAGTCGGAAATTGTACAAGTCCAATATAGGGCGATGACGGTGGAAGCAGTGTCGGATCATGGACCAATGGCGTCGATACATCTCACTCACTGGATGATCTTCGGGTAAGAGATCGCTGGGAACATCCACTGCATCTTCCAGAAAATGCTCGTTGTTGTCAGGAGTATGACTGGGAACAGTAATGCTAGGGACCGGCTGGATATCTAGGCTCTTCTGAACTGTGGGTATAGGCGCTCTCCGTGATCGCATCATCAGTGGCATTCGTCTCCTCGGGCTCATCTTCACTAGGTCTGACCCTCATGGGTGTCTCTTTAGTGGAAAGTTGTCGCTCATACCGTGGTGATGGATCATGAATCAAACGTTGGTGCTGTCTTAACTGACTGGGTCGTTTGAAGAGTTGACCACATTCATAACATTGTTCCTTCGCACCCTCGTGGAGTGAGCGTTCGTGGCGCAGTAAAGCATCTTCCCGATTAAATGACCGTGCGCAGGTTATACAAGAATATAGTGTACCAGTGTGGATGGAGGACTCGTGTCGTCGCAAGTCTTCTGGGCGAGTAAACAGCTTCTGGCAAGTTGTGCAAGAGAACATATCGGCTGTGGATCTGGAAATCATGAATGCCGTAAAAAAAATTGCCACTTTTATACGTTTTTCAGTGACCTTCGTGTCTTTTCGGCAACCTCCGTGTCTCTTCGGTCATCTCCGTGTCTTTTCGGTGACGTCCGTGACTCTTCGGAAGTTAGAGGGGAGGTGACCGGCCTATCGACCAATCAGAAGCCATCATTTCAGAAAGTTCAATCTTCGTTCAGTGTAACCTAAACGTCTTCGGGCAATCCATGATACTGAAGCTCGAAGCTCTTACTTCTCTCATTCAACACTGAGATCAATCTCCATCGGCTCTTCAATCCGCGGCGAATCGACCTCCATGGGTTCTTCTATTCTCAGATGCATTCCGATAGAAACTGAAATATCCGGTCTCGAGAGTGGCGAGCGTGATCCGTGTATAACATTTCGGTGACGACTCAATTGACTGGGATGCTTAAAGGCTATATCACAATCCGCACATGTATGCATGGGTACTTCGTGGCATGCACGTGTGTGACAACGCAAACTGTCCAGGCGATGAAAGCGCTTCGAGCAAGTTGTGCAAGAGAACATATCGGCTGTGGATCTGGAAATGATGAATGCCGTAAAACTTTCGGCTCTTATAGGCCAACATAGGAGTACCCGGATGTTCTACAGTCAGGGATGTACAAGAACCCGGATGTACCCGGATGTAAAAGTCCCGGATGTAAAAGGGCCCGGATGTTCACGAATGTACTACCATCCCGGACTTCTATCAGGCCCAGGCCCAGAAGCTCTCATGTCCTGCACCGAACTACTGCTCGGTAACCCGTGAGTGAATTAACCACGGTCGCATGCTGTAAAATGCGAGTCGCATAGGGATGGGTCTCCGTCATGGCTCTGCAACCATAGGAATGGGCTTGTGAGATCCAGAGGGACGTGTTAGACCATGTTACACATGCGCGTCTACACGTAGCTCTACGTGTGTAGTCCGTGATAAGTACTATTCTGATTGGTTAGTCCAAAAAGAGAGCAACAACAACAACAACAGCAAAGATTACAGGTCAATCCTTTTTATTAGCCCCTCCATCACAGCACATCCACGCTGGGGGAATCGCTATGGGTGTGTTTACAATTCACTTATGCTATTGTCCGTGTATTCAGAAGTTCACTGTGCTGATCTCAGACTGCTCTTGTCCAATCAGAAGCCGACCCTCAGAATAAGTATAGGTCATGTTGAAGGATGGAACACAAACTGTGGACGTCTTTCGGATTGATGGGGATCAACTGACTGTGGAGTCTGAAGACTCGACTGCAATGCTGGCATTCGTGGCTGGGTGCCTTATGTACCGACCGTTGATGTCGCCGTAAATTATCCTTACGATTAAAGGACTTCCTGCAGATCGAACACGTATACTCGCCAACAGCACCTTGAAAAGTAGACTCATGGATGGGGTCAAACATCACGGGTTCCTCAACCCTCAAGCGTGCATGTCCATGGATTACACGTTGGTGAGATCTCAACTGGCTGTGTAGTCTGAAGCGGTGTCCACAATCCCCACATTGATGCCTGGATGTCTCATGGAGACACCGTTCATGGCGGTGTAAATTATCCAGGCGATTGAATGTATCCCCACAGGTCTCGCAGGTATACTGGGCAGTAGCGTCGTGGATGCTAGACTCATGGCGTTGTAAGTCGTGCAAGCGTGTAAATGACTTGGAGCAAGTAGTACACGTGAACATCGTGTCGTAAGTGGTTGAACGAATGTCTGCTGAAAGTGTCAGACCGCTTCCTTTTTATAGCAAGCTAGCTGTTGATCTATTTTTAGAACACTCAGTTTAACTACTCCCAAGTCGAAGACCGAGAGCATATGACCTCTGTGAGGTCACTTCCGCTTCCGTTCACGTGATCGGAACTGACCTTTGACCCCTGCGCGCAATTTACCACTGGGCACACGTACCTGGTGCACCCTGTACCCCTGGTGTACCCTATAGCCCTACGGGCTATAGGGTACAGGGTGCACCAGGTACGTGTGCCCAGTGGTAAATTGGATGTATCCCCACACTAGCATCCACGACGCTACTGCCCAGTATACCTGCGAGACCTGTGGGGATACATTCAATCGCCTGGATAATTTACACCGCCATGAACGGTGTCTCCATGAGACATCCAGGCATCAATGTGGGGATTGTGGACACCGCTTCAGACTACACAGCCAGTTGAGATCTCACCAACGTGTAATCCATGGACATGCACGCTTGAGGGTTGAGGAACCCGTGATGTTTGACCCCACCCATGAGTCTACTTTTCAAGGTGCTGTTGGCGAGTATACGTGTTCGATCTGCAGGAAGTCCTTTAATCGTAAGGATAATTTACGGCGACATCAACGGTCGGTACATAAGGCACCCAGCCACGAATGCCAGCATTGCAGTCGAGTCTTCAGACTCCACAGTCAGTTGATCC
>JAVTVY010002686.1:0-35065 GCA_036873755.1 Hanleya hanleyi
AATTGTGTTAAAAATTCAACACCAAGAGTCTACTGTGGTGAAGACCTGATGTTCATTCTACTGTGTTAATAACAATATTAGAAATTCAAATGTGTGTTAGTGTTCACTCTATGCAAAGGGGGTATTGGTGTGGGAGCTGGTGTTTTTGTGCTTTTAGTTGGAAAATTTCCCCCCTTTTGGGTGTAATTAGGTGGCCCTAAAAAGGGCCTTTGGAAAGAACAGCGGTATCACACTGTTACGGGCGAAATATTTTGTTCACGCCTGATACACACCCCCGACACACAGGGCATCGCATCTTCAAATGAAGCTCCTCTGTCTCTGCGCACTGGCACGAGCCCGCTATGCATGTTAAGCTTAGCAAGCATACACCACATAGGCACAGGTGACCACAAGGGAAAAAGGCGTACGTCGTTTCATCGTCTTGACACACGGTGCAGGTGGATCTCTTCTGTTCCCTAGCCAGTTGTAGGCGTAATTTAGACTTTTCATCTTCTAATTCGTCAAGCTGTTGGTTTAGGTGGCTGATCTCTTGTAAGGGTGTTGTCATTCCTATTGCGGTAGCGGTCGTTGTGGTAGCCGTCGTTGTGGTAGCCGCCTGAGTCGCCGCTGTAGTTGCTGGGGGTCTACTACTGTTTAATCACTCCACCGCTGGTACATCTTCATCGTCTGTTGCTTCATCATCATCATCATCTTCTCCCTGCACAGCGTCCCTTATTTCTCTATCTTGTTGTGCACCGCTCATCCTCAAAGCTTCAGCAATATGAGCTTCATGAACACGCTGCAAGCTCGTAATGATTGTAACATGTTCGTTGTCTTCTCCGTTCGAGCGAATCCGTTCTCTATGTTCTTTAGGATCTTGTGGTCCCGTGTTCATTGCGTTGAATAGTGCCCGTCTACTAGGATTAGCCATGATGCAGTTGAATGAAACGAGACACTGCGCGCTTTTTATAGTATAACCGTAGAGCGCCCGTATGAGGGCGCGGACGTCATCGAAATCTTCACAGTGAAATCATTGTACCTGCTCAGGCCCGCTGAAATTTTGTGTTTCTTTTCCATCTTCAAACCGGTCTCATTTTGCAATAAATGCGAGTTGACGTGTAAAACTTATTTAAACTTGAACTTTGGGAACTTATAGTGTATCGCTGAAAAATTCAGAAGGCTGGCGGCAGGCTAAAACTATATTTCTAATCATTTTGTCGATTTTAGACCCGTATCGTTATGGGTGTGGTTGTGTGGAAAACCCGGTAAATTTGAAATAAATCGGCTTACCTCCGTAAAAACACTTTAGGTGTGTTCCTCACATCCTTATAATGTCACCCTGAAAATTTGAGTGAGTTTAACGATGGAAAAGTAGGAATTTTTGTCATATCGCTCTTGCTACGTTAACACAGCCATTGACACGCATAGCTGTACACATATTCGGCTCCATACTGTATAGTGCTGTGTTACCGTAGCAAGAGTGATATGACAAAAATTCATACTTTCATCGATTAGCCTAGCCTCAAAACACAAGTGTAAAAGAGATATCGAGGCTCCACACCTAAGTTTTTACAGGCTTATTCCACACAGACACACCCAACAAACATAATGAGCACAACTAAAGAAAAAATATGAAGACAGACCCGAGGAACCTTAGTGCAGGTTTCTCGGCCGAGTCTCTAATAGTTCGAAATGCACTAAGACCTTTTTCAATCCAAATGACAGATATATTTCTGACAGCAAAGCAAGGCAACGACATCAAACCTTGCAATATTGCGCTTGATGATTGTTTAGCACCGAATTCTACATGTAATAATTTCAAAATTTCTAAGTGTGGACACCGTGGATGTCTCACGTGTCCACGTGGATGTCTCACGTGTCCACTCTTTAATACTTCAGCTTCATTTAGTTCCGCGTTAACTGGTAACTCATATTCTGTTAACTCGTATGTTGGTCTTAGTTGTTCTACTACAAACTGTATTTACTTAGTTTCCTGTAAGAAGTGTGGTCAACAGTATGTTGGCAAGACCACCCAAAGACTCCATCTTAGGGTGAACGGTCACAGAAAATCCGTTAGGAAAAAGCAATTGCTTATAGGTAGGCATTTTTTCTGGACCCGACCATGGCTGGGATAACTTTAGTATTCAGATCATAGACGTCGTCTATCCATCTGCTAAGGATTCCCCCTTTGGATTTGAGAGAAAAATCCGAGAGCGGGAATTATTCTGGATGCTAGAACTTGGGTCAGTGTTTCCGTTTGGTTTAAATGATAATGTCAGTGGGTTCGGCAATGCTACAAAACGCCGCTCAAATATATCCAACATTACACAACTATTTAAACCCCATCAACGGAGACAACGCGGCCATGGTTGGCGAAAGTTTAATAGTTCGATGATTCACGATCATATCACTTTAAATTACTTAGTGGGTTTAACTAACGCACCCAATAGTATACATAGCTTAAGTACAGTTCTGCATGTGTTACCTTACTGAGAGCTTTAAATCAAATAGCCAGAGATATACAGCAATCTGCGTCTTCAGGAAATATAATACCATCAAAAATCAGTAAAGTATGTCAAGATATAGCGTATTTTCGGTTGTATCGTCCAGTAAACATAATCGAAACATCTCAAGATCGGCTTTTCTTGAAACTCAACTACTTAGATAAAGGACTGGACATCATTAATTTACCTCGAATCCTGAATGATCCAGAGGTACGCAACGCTGTACCAAGCTATTTCAAGTTCACAGAACCTCCTTGCATTTCATATAAGTATACTAAATCTATAGCCACCAAAATATTCAATTACTCCAATGCTGTCAAGGAATTTGACTGGAACTTATACACGTCAGGAGGCTATAGTTGTGATTGTGAATTGTCGAACTTTATCTATACACCATGCAAACATATTGTGACTGGTGACCTTGATGTGGTGAGTGATAGGGATCTGAAATTACTCCTGATGAAAGGACCTAAATATAGAGAGCCAAGAAGAATAAATCTGAAGGCGGACCAGAAGATAGTCCTGACTGCATTAGAACAGTACGTTATTGATTGGTCTAAGCGAGAAAAAGTTGAACCTACAGTACTCGCTGATTGGCTGGACCTCACCAAGAGCAAGGTCGTTGAAACAATCCGCCATATTGACAGAAGTTCTCTTCCCCTAGCAAAACAAGTACTGAGAAACCTCAATTCGCAAGAAGTTCTAGCAAATCTCCAGAGTAAGTTCGTCATAGTCCCAGCAGACAAAGCTCCGAATAATATAATATTCATATGTAAATATTACTATTACCAGGTGCTGGTTAAAAAATTGAGTGTAGACATATCTTCATCAAATACGTCTACTTACTCCCAAACTGCATTTACTCTGGAAGATTTATTTAACAATCACAAAAAGTTTCTCAGGGAAAGAGGTATTTGTCTTCCAACCAATCATAGAGACATACCAAAAATATACTGGACTACCAAAATGCATAAATCACCATACAAAGCTAGATTCATAGCTGGTTCTAGAAGCTGCACCACCAAGCTTCTTTCAACCCTATTGACGAGGGCCCTTCAGGAGGTAAAAGCATTTTGGGAAAGGTATTGCGCCACTATTTTCAAGAACTCGGGCGTTGAATGTGTGGATATTGAAAAACTCAAAATGTCTTACGGAAGAACTTGATGCTAAAGGTCACATACCGTACAGACATGTATCCACATGGGATTTCTCGACTCTCTATACTACAATCCCTCATCAGGACCTTATTGACCGTCTAAGTTCATTAATAGTATCTGTGTTCAAGAAAACTGATCGTAGATATATTAATGTCGAAAGCCATAAAGCATTCTTTAGCTCTACTACATACAAGAGATATCATTCATGGGATGTTTCTTTGTTCATAGAGTTGCTTGAATTTCTCATTAATAATATCTATGTGAAATTTGGCAACACAATATATCGGCAGCATATAGGTATTCCAATGGGTACTAATTGTGCACCCCTGTTGGCTGACCTGTATCTGTTCTCTTATGAATATGACTATATGCAGGCGCTTTCAAAACCGATCCATTCAAAGCCCGTTCCTTCTCATTCACCAAACGCTATATAGACGATCTTCTCGCTGTGGATAATCGCTATATAAATGACGCAGTGAAGGATATATATCCACCTTCACTGGATTTGAAGGAAACTACAGATAGCCCTACAAGCACATCTTATTTAGATCTCTACCTCTATAAAAATGAAGCGGGCATTCTCTCTCGTCGACTTTATGACAAAAGAGATGATTACCATTTCGACATCGTAAACTATCCCTTTCTGGATAGTAATATTCCAGTGGGACCTGCATATGGCGTATACATATCTCGCTTAGTAGCATTTGCTAGATCCTGTGTTAAATGTGATGATTTTAATCAACGTCACAAAACATTGTTGCAGAAACTTATAAAACAGGGCTATTCCACCAAGCGCCTCCACTCAAAGTTTCTCAAATTTGGCGATACATATCGCATGCTGATAACAAAATACGAACGTAGCGTGCAAGATCTATGGCGCTACGTTTCGTAACATGTGTCTAATTCCGCTTAACCCGGGGCTAGGGGCCGTATGAGCCCATGTACTTCAAGATCCTCATGGTACTCATATGAACAGTCACAATCAAAGCGTGGCTGAGGTACATCATTTTAGATGACGACTCTATAACGAATATTATGGATTAAGAATACTGATCAGCGATACGGATTTGATATTTTGGAACATCATGATGTCTTGTCGGCATCATTGAAAATTGTTGACCGCTTCTCTCTTGCAGGAAACAAGCCTATGTTTATGTATACTTTTGTCTTTGAATTTGGTGCTAATACTGTTATATGGAAATGGAATAGGTCTTTGGATTATGGACGCGGATATTCTCTAATGGACGACGGCTGGATTATGAATGACGGACTAGACGCTTGTAATTCCACACAACCACACCCATAACCATACGGGTCTAAAATCGACAAAATGATTAAAAATATAGTTTTAGCCTGCCGAGAGCCTTCTGAATTTTTCAGTGATAACACTATAAGTTCCCAAAATTCAAGTTTAAATAAATTTTACACATCAACTCGCATTATTGCAAAATGAGACCGGTTTGAAAATGGAAAAGAAACACAAAATTCAGCGGGCCTGAGCAGGTACAATGGTTTCACTGTGAAGATTTCGATGACGTCCGCGCCCTCATACGGGCGCTCTACGGTTATACTATAAAAAGCGCGCAGTGTCGTCTGCTATCCATTCATTTTGAACTACATCATGGCTCAACACATGGATATTGATGGAGTGCACAGTATTATTAACGAGGCGTGGCTTGACAACATATTGGAAGAGCTATGGAAAGATGATGAACAAGAAGACCAGCCGGTAGAGGGCAGCGAGACTTTCATCCCAGTTTCACAACAAAAGCGGCAGTATCTTCACAATTCCACGGGTCAATTCATCGATATTGAAGACGATGAAGAAGGAGAAGAAGAGGCAGCGGATGGAGATGTCACCGCCAATGACGTACGGCCTGATAGTACCCTCCAACTCGAACGGTTTGAACGAGTCCTACAAGATGTGTTCAAACAACATCAAGAACAAGACCAAGACCAAGAACAAGACCAAGAAGCAACCGGGGAATTCATCGATGGAGTGGACAATAGTCCCTACGTGAGTCCCTACGTCTATCCTACCGACGACGAACAGATTGCTCAACTCCTACAAGACGAGTTCGAAGAAGACCAAGAACTTGAAAGAGAAAAAAAAGAACAAGAAAAAGAACAGGTGGGTCTTTTACAGCAGCGATATCTTGAGTTACAAGCGTCTAGTCCGTCATTCATAATCCAGCCGTCGTCCATTAGAGAATATCCGCGTCCATAATCCAAAGACCTATTCCATTTCCATATAACAGTATTAGCACCAAATTCAAAAAGACAAAAGTATACATAAACATAGGCTTGTTTCCTGCAAGAGAGAAGCGGTCAACAGTTTTCAATGATGCCGGCAAGACATCATGATGTTCCAAATATCAAATCCGTATCGCTGATCAGTATTCTTAATCCATAATATTCGTTATAGAGTCGTCATCTAAATGATGTACCCTCAGTCACGCTTTGATTGTGACTGTTCATATGAGTACCATGAGGATCTTGAAGTACATGGGCTCATACGGCCCCTAGCCCTGGGTTAAGCGGAATTAGACACGTTACGAAACGTAGCGCCATAGATCTTGCACGCTACGTTCGTATTTTGCTATCAGCATGCGATATGTATCGCCAAATTTGAGAAACTTTGAGTGGAGGCGCTTGCTGGAATAGCCCTGTTTTATAAGTTTCTGCAACAATGTTTTGTGACGTTGATTATAATCGTCACATTTAACACAGGATCTAGCAAATGCTACTAGGCGAGATCTGTATACGCCATATGCAGGTCCCACTGGAATATTAATATCCAGAAAGGGATAGATTGCGATGTCGAAATTGTAATCATCTCTTTGTCATAAAGTCGACGGACAGAATGCCCGCTTCATTTTTATAGAGATATAGATCTAAATATGATGTGCCTGTAGGGCTATCTGTAGTTTCCTTCAAATCCAGTGAAGGTGGATATCCTTCACTGCGTCATTTATAAAGCGATTATCCACAGCGAGAAGATCGTCTATATAGCGTTTGGTGAATGAGAAGAAACGGGCTTTGAATGGATCGGTTTTTGAAAGCACCTGCATATAGTCATATTCATAAGAGAACAGATACAGGTCAGCCAACAGGGGTGCACAATTAGTACCCATTGGAATACCTATATGCTGCTGATATATTGTGTTGCCAAATTTCACATAGATATTTTTAATGAGAAATTCAAGCAACCCTATAAACAAAGAAACATCCCATGAATGATATCTCTTGTATGTAGTCGAGCTAAAGAATGCTGTATGGCTTCCGACATTAATATATCTACGATCAGTTTTCATGAACACAGATACTATTAATGAACTTATACGGTCAATAAGGTCCTCATGAGGGATTGTAGTATAGAGAGTCGAGAAATCCCATGTGGATACATGTCTGTACGGTATGTGACCCTTAGCATCAAGCTCTTCCGTAAGACATTTTGAGTTTTTCAATATCCACATACATTCAACGCCAGAGTTCTTAGAAATAGTGGCGCAATACCTTTCCCAAAATGCTTTTACCTCCTGAAGGGCCCCTCGTCAATAGGGTTGAAAGAAGCTTGGTGGTGCAGCTTCTAGAACCAGCTATGAATCTAGCTTTGTATGGTGATTTATGCATTTTGGGAGTCCAGTATATTTTTGGTATGTCGCTATGATTGGTTGGAAGACCAATACCTCTTTCCTTGAGAAACTTTTTGTGATTGTTAAATAAATCTTCCAGAGTAAATGCAGTTTGGGAGTAAGTAGACGTATTTGATGAAGATATGTCTACACTCAATTCTTTAACCAGCACCTGGTAATAGTAATATTTACATATGAATATTATATTATTCGGAGCTTTGTCTGCTGGGACTATGACGAATTTACTCTGGAGATTTGCTAGAACTTCTTGCGAATTGCGGTTTCTCAGTACTTGTTTTGCTAGGGGAAGAGAACTTCTGTCAATATGGCGGATTGTTTCAACGACCTTGCTCTTGGTGAGGTCCAGCCAATCAGCGAGTACTGTAGGTTCAACTTTTTCTCGCTTAGACCAATCAATAACGTACTGTTCTAATGCAGTCAGGACTATCTTCTGGTCCGCCTTCAGATTTATTCTTCTTGGCTCTCTATATTTAGGTCCTTTCATCAGGAGTAATTTCAGATCCTTATCACTCACCACATCAAGGTCACCAGTCACAATATGTTTGCATGGTGTATAGATAAAGTTCGACAATTCACAATCACAACTATAGCCTCCTGACGTGTATAAGTTCCAGTCAAACTCCTTGACAGCATTGGAGTAATTGAATATTTTAGTGGCTATAGATTTAGTATACTTATATGAAATGCAAGGAGGTTCTGTGAACTTAAATAGTTTGGTACAGCGTTGCGTACCTCTGGATCATTCAGGATTCGAGGTAAATTAATGATGTCCAGTCCTTTATCTAAGTAGTTGAGTTTCAAGAAAAGCCGATCTTGAGATGTTTCGATTATGTTCACTGGACGATACAACCGAAAATACGCTATATCTTGACATACTTTACTGATTTTGATGGTACTACTGTACCGAAATAAGAAGACTGGAGCGAGACACAACATGGGGAGCGGCACAGTATTTACCCTGTGTCCAATGCAGTAGTCTCTACGCCAAATACGCTATATTTCCATGTGGACACCAAGCGTTATGTATTCGCTGTGTTAACAGACAGGCAGGAAGACCAGTGCCTACGCCCACTTACAAGCCCATAGCGTGTACACTCGTCGCGCTGAAATGTCCCGTGTGTACCCAGAGGCGAGAAAACCTGTTCCGATCTGTGTAATCCCCCCTTACACCTTCCTAACGGTCCTTATGAGGACCCCCAATTATACTCGAAAGAGCAAACTTCTGATTAAAAGCACAAAAAAAACCACACCAACTCCTGCACATGTACACACCTAGGTAACAATAGGTAATTAACACTTAGTAAATGGGAACTTCCTACTAACAGCGCCCAGGTAAAATAAAAAAAAACACTATTAGTATGAATGTACGGTAATAATATACCGAATAGTGCCGGAAAAAGCGTCGTTGTGAGGAGGTGTGGGAGATTGGTAATCATAGAGGCGAGGAGATTGAGAACTACCGAGTAGTCCCGGAAAAAGGCGAGTGTGAATTTTTTGTTGTTGTGAGGTGTGGGAGATTGGTAATCAGAGAGGAGAGGAGATTGAGAACTACCGAGTAGTCCCGGAAAAACCCGAGTGTAAAATTTTTTTTGCTGTGAGGTGTGGGAGATTGGTAATCATAGAGGAGAGGAGATTTGCATGGGTAGGGTCTAGGGGCAATTGTTATAAGTGATGTTTGAAAGGCTAGGGGTTGGCCCTGAAAAGGGCCTTTGATGGCAGATTTTTTTGGGGTTGGAGTTTGGTAATCATAGAATATAGAGGAGAGGAGATTCACCAATGTAGGGCCTGATTTGAATTGAATGTGCCAAGTTAGAAGTCCCCTTTCGTAAGATTGGGGTGGCCCTGAAAAGGGCCGTTAAGGTCAATTTGTTTACCCTGTTTTATTCAGGGGGAGTTTCCCTGTCTACTCCAGACTGACGGAAAAGTACCAGCCTTTTTTGCTCGACTCCTCTGTCTGAACGAAGGTGGTTTTACCCTGGACCCTGATCTATGGACGGCCTTGGAAAAAGTAGTCCCCATTGTCGATGAAGTACTATATCTATAGGGTGCACACAGGCTAGAGTGTCAGTGTCTACTCATGAAGCGAACACACAACAGCGCAACCCAGAGGGGTACCCACAGGGGGACGCAGAGGGGGACCCGAAAGGGAATCCGAAAGGGCAGCCAGTGGAGTACCCGCAAGGCCGGTCGGCAGGAATCCACGTGGCGTAAGACTGTGAACAAGGTGTTAACAGATTTGTATTACAACCCAACCAGTCCAGCCGCTTATAGCGCTGTGGGAGCGCTCGCTCGAGCTGCACATTCCCAAGGCATCAGTCGAACTGAAGTTCGAGAATGGTTAAAAAGCCAAGACACTTATAGCTTACATCGAGCAGCCCGACGACATTTTCGCCGTAATCGAGTCATCGTGGGAGGTGTAGACGCATAATGGCAGGCCGATTTGGTCGATATGAGTCGATTTGCTGCCCACAATGATGGACATCGGTACATGTTGACCTGTATCGATATTTTATCCAAGTACGCGTGGGTGCTACCCATCCGGACCAAAACAGGAGAGAATCTGGTACGAGCGTTCCAGCAGATTTTCAAGACGGGACGCAAACCCCTCTATTTGCAAACGGATGAAGGCAGAGAATTTCTCAACCGCCACTTTCAAGCTTTTCTTAAGAAACAGAAGGTGTTTTTCTTCCATACGTACAACGAGACCAAAGCCTCTGTGGTGGAACGATTCAATCGAACCTTCAAAGGACGGATGTACAAGTAGTTTACCGCCAAAAACACCCGACGGTATATCGATGTGCTACCTCTACTGGTCCAAGGGTACAATCGAGCCTATCATCGCAGTATCCAACGGGCTCCCCTCGATGTGACGGAACGCAACGAACATGAAGTGCGCCGTACGCTGTACTCGATAGAACCAAGTCCACTCACGTCACCGTGTTACAAACGCGGGGATGTGGTACGGATCAGTAAAGTCAAAGGGCAATTTGAGAAAAGTTACTTGCCCAACTGGAGTGACGAGCACTTTGTCATCGTTCGCCATAACCCTCGACACCCACACGTCTATCAACTTGAAGATCTACAAGGAGAAACACTGCAAGGCACGTTTTACGAGGCAGAATTACAACCGGTGGTAAAAACACGGAAAGACTACTACACGGTGGAAAAGATTTTGAAAACGGAACGTCGACGTGGCATCCACTATCATTTCGTCAAATGGCAAGGTTGGCCCAGTTCGTTTAATTCCTGGGTCTCATCCCGTGACATGAAACGGCTATAAATTCTACCTCACATCGCCTACAGCCTTCAGTCTAGGGTTGTACCATGGATAGTGCACATCTGCCCTTACTGCTGCGGGCTCGAAAAGGACAAGTCGGTACCGTCGTGTGTCTACTAGTGCTTCTGGGTACCTTATTTGGAGGAGTCTTCTACGATTTGGCGTACCTGATATCCTGTTTCAACCTACCCTCCATTCGTCCAAGTCCTGTCCCCCAACGTCAAGTGCAATCACCCAACACCACCACCACCACCTCCTCTCCTACTACGCTGCGGAACATTACCAGATCACCACGTTCTACAACCCAGCCCACTACGCGGTCTAGTCCTCCGCCACGTCTGCGGAACTTCACCCGGGGTCCACCCGTGTACCTGCCTAGTCCTACCCTCACAAGCGAACCACCCGCATCATCTTCCACAGCACCCAGGGCAAAACCACGGCAACATAGGACTCCCACCACCACCACCACGACGCTAACACCTAGAGTGGGACTAGTACCACGTTTACCACGGCAACGGTACCCGCACGACTACGACCCCCGGTGGGATCCACGACAACGGAGGTGGGCCTCTGAACGCTGGGCCCAAATCACCAAATAAAACCCTATGGATCCTCGGTGGCAGCATCCCTTCACGTGTCTCATCGCTGCACCGACCGGGTCGGGAAAAACACACTTCGTTCAACGGCTCATCCAACACGGGTCAGCCCTCATTTCACCACCCGTGGCTCGCATCCTGTGGTGTTATGGAGCTTGGCAGCCTGCGTACGAGGAACTGGCACGCATCCCTGGACTCACCTTGGTGGAAGGATTACCCCCAGAGGATACCCCAGAAGACACGTTGGTCGTGGTAGATGATCTGATGACCGAAACGGACAGTCGGGTGACGCGTCTCTTTACGAAAGGGAGCCATCATCGTCGGTTGAGCATCATCTACATCGTCCAGAATCTCTTCAGTAAGAACAAAGAGCACAGGAACATCAGTTTGAATGCTCAGTATGTGGTCTTGTTCAAAAACCCCAGAGACGCATCACAAATTATGCACCTGGCGAAACAGATGTACCCTAAAAACACGGCCTTTGTGCGGGAAGCCTTTGAAGATGCCACCCAAGGGGCCCACGGGTATCTGCTCATCGACTTGAAACAAGAGACACCCTCGGCACTTCGATTGCGCACCCACATTTTCCCCGGAGAGTTCCAGACGGTGTACGCACCCAAATAAAAGAAGAAGACACAACCCTCTAGCATTCACTTCCTCATCATGTCTGCACGGATACGGAAGCACGCGCCGGCCCTCCGCGTATTACGCAGCGCGCCACCGGAGGTGGGCCGGGCCCTGGTGCGCGGCGCGGACGCAGAATTGGTACGGTGTTTGTGTGAAGTCGCTCATAATGTGTTAAAAGGGAATGTTCCTCTCAGTCCCCTGCAGAAAGGGAAATTGCAACGGCACAAGACGGGTCTCCGAACGCTGGTGAAGAAGACGGGCAGTTTAAAGAAAAAGAAACGGGTGTTACAGCGAGGTGGATTTCTCGGGGCACTCCTCGCACCCTTAGCCGCCACCGTACTGGGACCGTTAGTAGGATCCATCTTGGGACGCTAACCTCATGGAACATACGAAAAATATGATGCTGGTCGAACCTCGACTGTTACAGAGTTTGCAATCACCCTATCCCGTGCCTGCCACGGTGCAACAACTCCAGTCTCTCGACGAAGAGATGAATAGTATACTGCAACGTCGACTACCCGATCACGAGAAAATTCAACTCTACCATCAGACGCTGAACCGGTACAAGACGTTTATGGATCAATATAGGGGTAGTACACCACCAGCACCACTACCAGCAGCGTCAGCACCCACACCGCCATCATCACCTCAGCTGGAAGAGGAAGTGTTGGCCAGTGTCCCTAAGGCATTCAAGACCAAGGCTCGTTTATTGTTGGACCGGGTGAAACAGAATCCCGATATGGGTTGGAGCGATCAGGGGAAACTGCTTATTCGAAACCGAGTGGTGCCGGGGTCTCATATCACCGATTTGATCAACGATACGGTGCGCTCTCGCAAACACTCTAATCCACCGGGCTGGGAAGCCTTTGCTCAGGGGTTGAAAGACACACACACCCCTCAAGAATTGGTGGGGAATCCTAACCGTTGGGCCTTTATGCAGCGGATCCAGCAATCGCCGAGTAGACCACCACCATCACCACCACCACCACCCTCTTCTTGGGAACCGGAGTCATCCCCAAAAACACCACAACGACGGGTATCTTCTTTTCCACCCTTTAAAACACCATCCCCGGTAAAGAGGCTCCAGCGCTCGAGAGCTTTGATACAAATCAAGTCACCGCGACGATCACGACGCCGTGGTCATCCACCCAAGGCCTGGAGCCCTATTAAAGCCAGGTGCAGAAGCAAGAAAGTTCAGTCGTCATGTTTTACCTCACGTTGCCCAGTAACAGTTCGCTCGATGTGTTTCCTGACAGCACCTTGGCCAAGTACGTGACCCAATTACCGCAACCGTTGCATTTACCTGGACGATGGGAATGTGGACTGGTGGATATTCAATACCCTTACTCGTGGTACAACGTGCGAGGCAAATAAGTATGGTACGAGGTGACCTACGAAGGCAAAGTAAACCGACTGACTCTCTCCGAAGGCCAATACGATACCCCCAAGGCGTTCATAGAGGGTCTGACCACATTGTTGAATTATAAATCTCTACGGGTGGTGACGAATAGTTCAAGACCCGTCAAAGCCTACCCCTTAAAGAATCACGTGATCTTCGATGTCAACGCACACAACGGCAAGCCCTGTATCCTGCTCAGCCCCAACGTGGGTGTGGAACTCAGTCCTAGGCTACAGCAAATGTTAGGTCTCCCTTACGACATCTACGCGGGTCCCACCACCGACAACGTCCCACCACCGACAATGGTGACGTTGTGATGGATATGAAAGTGGGTATGTACGGACTGTACGTCTACTCGGACGCAGTGGACAGCCATATTGTGGGCGATGTGAACACACCTCTGTTACGGGTGGTGCCCATTAAAAAGAAGTATGGCGATCAAGTCACCCAGAGTTTCAACCACATACTCTACCTGCCCGTACGACACACCGATATCAACACGATCACGGTGGATATAAGAGATGACACGGGACACACGGTCGCATTCGAACGAGGGAAAGTGGTGCTGACACTTCATTTCCGACAAGCACGTTCTCCTCACTTCGTATAATGTACGTGCCTTACCAGTGCCATACGGCCAGCTATGCCGACTACTACAAGAAACAAAACGGGAGGTAGCTTGCCCATCTTTAGCGGTGCACGCATGCAACGCGGTCACGGATTGGGTAACATACTGGGCAGCATCGTCAAAACGTTCTTGCCCTTGGTGACACGGGGAGTAAAAGCGGTGGGTAAACAAGCGGTACGCTGTGGACTGCGCGTGGCCGGTGATGTCTTGGGAGGAACGGCACCCCGACAAGCCTTGAAACGACGGGCCCAAGAAGCAGGCAGCGTCTTGATCGCCAAAGCCCTTAAAAGACAACCACGGGCACAGCGAAGAGTCATTCGACGACCGACACACCGACGACGCACACCCCGGAAGAAGAAGGGTAAGAGAAACATCTTCGCATAATGGCATTCATTCACTCCGAGTCGTGTCCGTCTACCAACAGTGAATTGGATTTGTGGACTATTCCACCCACACAGACCAGTGTCGCCGAAGGACGTTGGGTAGAACATCGACCCCTCGCTAGCCTGACGGGCACGGGACCACTGGAATTTACCATTGAAAACAAAGATACGGCCTACCTGGATTTAGCCCACACGTACTTGTACGTGAAAGCCAAAATAGTGGACAACGACGGGACGCCCATGGCGAACGATGCGGTGGTAGGCCCGGTGAATCTTTGGCTGTACTCCTTCTTCCAACAGGTGGATATCAGTCTGAACGATAAACTCATCAGTACGTCCACCAATACGTACCCGTACCGAGCCTACATCGAGACGCTGTTGTCGTACGGAGAAGATGCCAAAAAAACACACTTGCAAGCCTCGCTGTACTACAGGGATACACCCGGAGCCATGGATGCCGTCACCGTTGCCAATAATGGGTTCGGCCATCGCAGGCAGCTGACAACCCGTAGCACGTCCGTCGATATGATGGGACGACTGCACGCCGATCTGTTCCTGCAAGACCGCCACATGATGAACCGTGTATCCATCAAGATCAAGTTGATCCGTTCCGCACCCACTTTCGCCTTGATGGCCGATGGAGATGCCCCCAATTACAAGATCATCATAGAAGATGCAGCCCTGTTTGTCCGTACGGTGGATTTGCAACAGGGTGTGTTGGTGAGTGACATGGAAGCCTTATCGAAAAAACCAGCCCTGTACCCCATCCGACGCGTACAGACCAAGGTGTTCTCTGTGCCAGCAGGCACGATGATGGCCAATCGTGAAAATTTATTTCTAGGGGATCTCCCTAAACGTCTTACCCTGGCGTGTGTGACCAACACCAGTTTCAGTGGACAGTGGAATGAGAATCCGTTCCACTTTCAACATTTCAACCTCAACTTTTTGGCACTGCACGCGGCCGGGCATCAAATTCCAGCCCGTCCGTTACAACCGGATTTTGGTAACCATCACTATGTGCGGAGCTACCTGAACCTGTTTACAGCCATTGGACAAAACAATCAGGACTAAGGAAATACCATCACTCGACGAGACTTTAGCCGTGGGTACACTTTGTTCGCCTTCGACCTCACCCCAACCTTGGAACACGATCATCAACTGGCCTTGCTCAACAAAGGAAACTTACGGTTGGAACTGCGTTTCTCCGTCCCTCTAATGCATACCATTAACGTGATTTGCTACGCCGAGTTTGATAACGTCATCACCGTGGATCAGCAAAGAAACGTCCTGTGTGACTACGCCAGCTAGAGTCAGGGATACAGAGCAGCTGATGGCCATACTCCAGCGAGATCCTCGGGTACCCTTTCGAGGTGTGTTTCCACGCAATGTGTTTCCCACCACCCCAACCACCCCAGCAGCCTACATCCTGAATACAGACCCTGATACTCGACCCGGTGAACATTGGGTGGCTGTGTACGTGGACGCCCTGGGCCAAGGCGAATACTTTGATTCCTACGGACTTGCACCGCTGCATCCCGATTTGGTGAAGTTCATGGACGTATCTACTACAGTGTGGCGCTGGAATACTAAAAGATTACAAGGACCCTTGAGTAGTGTATGCGGACAGTACTGTGTGTTTTATCGCACTCACCGGAGTAGAGGACATTCTATGCAAACGATCATACAAATGTTTGATGATTATTCTCAAGCCGAAGACCGTGATGTACTCGTATAAGACTGGACTGCCTTTCGTTTTAATGTGCATGTCCCATTTCTCTGGTTGACTTAATTGATTCAATGCACCGCGCGGTGTTCTCATTGTTTTTTGTTATGACGTTGTTGTTCTTACGTTCATTGATGTTCAATAACAAGATTCATGAAAAAAAACAAATAATGTTTGACCAGGGACTCCCATCCGCATTAGACACGGCCATGTAAGCAGAGTCTGTATCCATCTCCATGAGTTGCCAGTCTGATGGATTAAAATACACACCCATGAAATCATACAAAAACTGGAGCATCCTGAGCTTGGCCACCTGGTATACCATACATCCAATCTGGAGGGGCAGGCTGTAACGGATAGTCTTTTTGGCTAAAGTGATTTCATACGTGTCGTCATCGATGACCTCCACGGAGCGAAACAGGAGAGAATTGACCTTTTTGCGCGCTTGTGGGGTGGTACAGATGTTCACGTTCACGTGCTTATCTTGGTTAGTGACCGTTTTGCCATAATAGCCATTGCCCGTCAATTTCCACGATTCACCGATGATGGCCTTACTCGGATCTTGGTCGCCTTGACGACGGGCAGACGTCACGATGTCGGCATTCCCCGTAAAACAAGCGTTGGGTACGTACTGTAAGACTTGGTACACGCGCGTGACTTCCAGACCGGAAGTAGCAGTACCACTGTAGCAGAGGGGTACCCAGCAAGATTTTCTCTGCCCACATACTGCCAATCAACATCCGTCGAGGTCGAGGCAAACACTCGTGTTGCTCAGCATAGGCACCCATGGTGTCTCCAATGTCATCTCGACCCACCAGTGTGTTCTTGAAAATAGGTGGGCATTGGGCGAAGAGTGGCTTGAGAGCGTCGGGAACATGCAGGTCGCATTCCACAAAGCCGTAGAGGTCCCCGGAACGAATGGCGTCGAACATCTGTGGCAGACTCAGGAGTGGCCGACGACTGAGAGGGTACTCGCGCGCTTTAAGGAAACGGCGTAAATGTGTGAGGGCCTGGCACATGGTGTGAAATTCACACTCTCACATTTCGATGAGGTGGTATCCCCTCTCTTTGATGTAATCGTCGTTCTCCTGGACTTCTTCCCGTAATTCTTCCGCCGATTTCCCACGTCGTTGATTGAAGCGCGCTGAAATGACATTCGTGGCCGTGCCAGTAGCATGCATAAAACTGGAATACGGTCGGTGTTCGGTGTTCCTATATTATATGGAATATGGAATAGGTCTTTGGATTATGGACTCGGATATTCTCTAATGGACGACGGCTGGATTATGAATGACGGACTAGACGCTTGTAATTCTACCCACAAGGGCAAACCCATCGACGGGGAGTCGACGATCTCCTATGCGCTTCTCTGTGGCGTTGGTCTGATGGCGTATAGAAATTCCCCATCGATAGGCTTCTCAGTCCAACCACTGGTCGGCGAGATGTTTGTGGGGGTTGCGTTGCGGTGTGAAATGCTGACCTTCCGCCAACCAGCGCGTATAATGACCGCTGGGCATGGGCTGGGCGAGGAACCACAGGTACAGGGCATTGGCATCGAATCCGATGATCTTAGTACTAGTCAGGGCTGTTAGGGATTTTTTGGTTCACATTCTTCCAAAAGCACCAAATTTGGCCCATATGTCGCCCATACCATACTATTTCGATTTTTGACGGGCGCCAAGACGGGCGCCCCCTAGGGCCGCCATATTCGGCGATATTCAATATGGTCGCCACCCGGGTTAGAGGTCAATCGTAGTTAAATAACTAAAAGGGCTAGAAATATGAATAATAGCACTTTTTAGTGGTTTTGGGGGTCGGAGAATCTGATTGTGATCTTATTTCAACGATTTGAGGTCAAGGTCACCCTTTAAGGTCACCCTAAAGGTCATTTTGGGGACAAATTCGCCATTTTCAGTGATTTTGGGGCAAGATATATAAACTGCCTCATTCTATTGGTTTCCAGGATTGAGTAACCCGAATCTGGCCTTATTTTGGTGATTCGGGGCAATATTTCATTTGAGAGTCGCGATAGAGGCCATCCGAACCAGAGGTCAATTCTAGGTATAACACCAAAAGAACCACAAATAATACCATAGAGGTTTGTGGCATTCTCCGATTCTGATCTTATTTTGAAGATTTGAGGTCACCCCATTTTGGGGTCAAAGGTCAATCAAACAGTTACCACTAAGAACAATCGAACGAAGATTATTCAGGAACAAATTCTATTAAAATACTTCGGAGATGACATCTGCTGACAAAATGCTATAACTATGCCGCTACGCCGCTATGTGTATTTAAATGTTCGAAATACAATACAAAGCCCGCTTCAGCAACAATATACCAATGATTATTAGTACCTATACCTTCTGGCTTACGCTCTCAAGAGACTGTGAAGTCGGGTCGCACCCAGTAAGGCTGTGGAAAAGGGATAGTGCCAAGGATTTGACGGGCCGAGATCGGAACAAATGGTATGGACTGGAATGTCACAATATTTTTTTCCAGTAGCGAAGTCCACCAAGAGTTCTGATAGACCGAGGGTCTCCAAAGACCGGACATCGCTGTCCATCGTGCGAACATAGGTTGTTGTATGACCCTCCTCCGTGGCATGTGCTAGATGCAGGAGGACCCTGGTGTCCGTCTCGGAATGGTTGCACGGTTGAAGTATTGTGAGGTTACAACGCCTGTTGAAGAACACGGACTCAAAATGGGTACACAGAAGGAGCTTTCCGCTCATGTCAGTCTTGGAGATCTGTGTGCTGATGAATGAGAACGGCTCCTTTTTGTTAACATTTTTTAAGAAGCCGCTGATCCATTCATACTTCGGGATTTTAGGGGTTTAGGAAAAAGTATTGTGGCATTCCAGTCCAAACCATCTGTTCCTATCTTGGTCCGTCAAAGTCCGTGGGACTACCTCTCTTTCACAGCTTGACGGGGTGCAAGGCGACGTCACAGTTTCTTGGATGTGGCAAAAAGACCGCCTGGGCAGCCTGTACAAGCATATCGGACCCCACCGACACACTAGTGGCTCTCACGCATGATCCTGACACTCGAGTCCGTGCATATGGAGCTTATAGAACGCTTCATCGTACTAATGTACAGCAAGCGATGTGGTGCAGCCGGTGTCAATGAGGCCAAACATCACCTTCACTACTGCAACCAGATCGCTGGAAAACATCCCACCTCCCAAGCCGCGTTTTTGCAGCATGTGAAGCGAGCGCTGTTGCAAGCGAGTTCCTACTGGAGTCGCGTCACTCCAGCAGGAAATCCTTGACTTCAGTGAGTGGAGCCTGGCACAAAGATTGCACCAGTACATGGCAACCGCTATGGACCATACTCAGCGACACATCTATGGCATTTTCCATTCTCATGCACTGGGGCTGACTCAAGGCATGCACGGGAAGGTGCAAATGCAACTGTACCGATGTCCGAAACACGACCCTCTGCAAATGCGAAGGCGGGTGCGTTAATAACGAGGGCGGTGATGACAAGTAATATTTATTGCTGGCATCATAGAGCGCAAGCCAGAAGGCATAGGTAGTAAAAGTAATCATTGGTATACTGTTGCTTAAGCGGTCTTTGTTTTGTATTTTGAACATTTAACGGCATAGTTATAGCATTTTGTCAGCAGATGTCATCTCCGAAGTATTTTAGTAACATTTGTTCCTGAATAATCTTGTTTCGATTGTTTTTAGTAGCAACTGTTGATCTTTGACTTCTAATTCTCAAATGAGGTGACCATGACCTCAAATCGTCAAAATACGGTGAGAATCTAATTCTCTGATGCCACAAAGCCCTATGGTATTATTTGTGATTCTAGCCCTTTTGGTGTTTCCTATAATTGACCTCCGGATGATCTCTGTTTCGGATGACCTCTGTCGTGAACCTCACATGCAATATTGCCTCAAATTGTCAAAATATGGCCAGATTCGGATTACTCAACCCCGAAAATCGATAAAATGAGTTCGTTTGTATATCTCGACTAAAAACCACTAAAAATGACGAATTTGACCCCAAAATGTCCTTTAGGGTGACCTTGACCTCAAATCGTTGAAATAAGACCAGAATCAGATTCCCCGACACCGATAACCACTAAAAAGTTGTATTATTCATGATTCTAGCCAGTTTGTTGTTTTAAATACGATCGCCCTCTAACCCGGGTGCCGCCATAATGAATTTCGCCAATATGGCGGCCCCAGGGGGCGACTACCTTGGCGCCCGTCAAAAATCGAAAGGTATTGTATGGGCGACATATGGGCCAAATTTTGTGCTATTGGAAGAATCTGAACCAAACAGTCCCTTGTATGCCCTAACATCCCGGACTATACAGGGTTTCCCACCGTGGAGAGTGGTGACGTCCTTCTCGTGGTAGCGGTGAAAAATAAGACTGAGCCCGCCCACGATATTCTGCTTTAGACAATCATACATGTCCACGTCTTTTTGGTGTATCAGCGAGAAGTATGTAGGACAATCTTGAAAGAGTTGGCGAAGCGCCAGACCTGGTAAACTCAAGCACTCCTTGAATATGTCGACGTGCATCTCACGACGAAAGAGGTGAACCATTCTCTCGACCGCTTCGAGGAAAGGAACCACATTTAAGTTATTATACCATATCAGGAAATCTCGCAAGGTCTGCATATGTTGGTCGTTCCATACCTGCTGTAGTTCCCGGTACGTGTCTTCCGAACATTCCACTTGCTTCAAATCGTCAAAGAACGCGTCCCGGGGTGGCAACTGTGTTTCCTCCAAGCGGTCGAGCGTCGATATATACGTGTAAGGGAACCTCCCTTTGGTTTGTGCACAGTCATACGCCTTCACCCACTGACCATAGCTATAATTGGGAGCTAAGTAGTTCCGTACATCCAGGAAATGGAGGGACGTGGTAGTGAGGGCCATATGATTATTGATCTTCTTGATGACGGACTTGATGGTATTAGCCTGGGCCAAGTAAGGGTAGAGAAATTCCTTCACCATGTTAAGATCGTATCGCCCCGAGTTGAAACCGAGCACAGGTAACTGGCCTAGGTGTTGTAGGAAGCGGGCTTTCAATTTCTCCGCATACGGTTTAGGTAAAGGTACATCCTGCGACTGAATGGGTTCCGGCTCCTGGGTGTCCGACTCTGACTCGGACTCTGACTCTTCATCGTCACTAAACGATACACCGGGTATAGGAATCCGATCGTCCAGTTGGTCCAGTACGTCCTGGAACTTGGACACCAACAATTCCGTACTGGCCGCACTGACTTCCTCTAAATAATCCATCATGCAGGTAATCAACTCATGGGAATCCCCGGTGGACACGAAACAGACGGGCGCAGCGTCATAGCTGGGTACGTTGGTGGAAATGCTCACACTGAGGGGAATATGGCGCTGCGTCCACTGCGTTTTCGCTGAGAACATGTCCATGGGTTCCAACAGGGCCTCGAAATCGTAACAAGCCCGGTAGGGAAAATAACGGTCCTCTTCCGGTATGACAATCCCTTCATCAGCCAGTTCCTCGAAGATGGTGGGCGTATTATGATACACGCCACCAGGAAATTTGCGCTTCACACTGTTGTCACAAATCTTTTCGTGTCGATGTAGGTGCCCAGAGTGGTCAAACACCCGATGGCATTGGGCACAACTGTAGGACTGGGCGTACAGGCTCATATCGTTAATGAGGGAAAAATGACTCACCCCATTGTCGTCGAAGACATTGACTTTCATCGTAGAAGCATACCGTTCTGTTGAGCGATGAACCAATTCAGCCACAAATATGTCATCTTCGCATCGTAATCGGTATACAAAGATATTGATGCTGAACAGAGTTTCCACGACATCCAAATACTTAAAGGGGACTCCCCGGAACTGCCGCTCATCCAAGTCTTGCTCCTGTAAATACTGTCTCCAATAGCCATTGGCCACTTTCTCACAACGCTTGGGATTACACTCGTCCAAATGCACGGCCAAACACCGAAACAGACATTTCCGGTCTTTGTAGGGGCCATATTTGCCCGTCGTTAACGCATACAGTCCTCTTCGATGAAGCAGCCAAGGTGGAACAATGACAGGAGCACCGATAGGATGATCTCTCATTTTCGTGACGAAAAATGTGACGTTGGTCACCATTTCCACAAGCCATTTGGTATTGGGGCGTTGCAGCCCGGCCCATTCCAATGGGTCCAACGTAGTCAGTTGGTCGATGAGTGGCTCCAGAGAAATTGCATCCGTCACCGTGAACGGCTGGTCAAACACATAGGTATTATTGCTGGGATAAAAATACCGCAACTGGTCCGTCTCTTTGTGCCGTAAGATGTAGCCGAATGTGATATTCAACTTGAACACTGTCACCTGGTCTGTGAAAATGTTCTCGGCGTAAGTAGAAAGATACGTGAGGTCCTGCAGTCGAAAGTTATACAAGTCCAATAGACGACGGTGACGGTGAAAACAATGGCGTATGGTGGTCCAGTGACGTCGATAAATCTCACTCACACGCTCGTCTTCGGGCAAAGCATCAGCCGGAGGCGCTCCTGGATCCCCTGGAAAATCTTCTCCACGTCTCATGCTGCAGTGAGGCAAGTCCCGGTGATTCCTCCTGTCGTCAGAGTGGTTCAGGCTGGTCAGGTAGGCTGGTCAGGCAGGCTGGTGAGATAGCTCCATTCGGCAGACCAATGAATCCAGCAACTCCCCTAAAAATTTCCACTTTTATACGTTTTTTCGTGACATTCGGGTCTTTTCGGTAACCTCCGTGTCTTTTCGGTCACCTCCGTGACTCTTCGGTGATGACATTCGGGTCTTTTCGGTGACCTCCGTGTGTCTTCGATCACCTCCGTGTCTTTTCGGTCACCTCCGCGACTCTTCGGTGATGACATTCGGGTCTTTTCGGTGACCTCCGTGTGTCTTCGGTAACCTCCGTGTCTTTTCGGTCACCTCCGTCACATCTTCACGGACCTCACCGAACTCTCCGTGACTCTTCGGTGATCTCCGTGTCTCTTCGCACACCTCCGTCACATCTTTCGGTCACCTCCGTCACATCTTCACGAAACACGGAGGTGAACGACATTGTGGGAAAAACCCACAGACAAGTCAGTACATGTTCCCACGGACCTCACCGAAAAGACACGGACCTGACCGAAGAAACACGGAGGTGAACGACATTGTGGGAAAAACCCCAGTACATGCTCCGCTCACCGAAAAGACACGGAGATGAACGACATTGAGTCCCCACAGACAGGTCAGTACATATCCTATCATGTTCACAGGTCACGCCCCATTCACGCAGACCGGAAGTGACGTCATACAGTTCACAGGTCACGCTCCATTCACCCAGACCGGAAGTGACGTCATACGGGACTGGTGGCGCCCCCTGGCAGGAAAAGGGGAACCAAGAGTTACCTCCCTGGAAAAGGGACCTCTTCCCGTCCTTTCCCTACTACTCACCCTAATAATACAGTTATGATTTTATAATTCTAAACAAAACACAATTTTTGGCCACTGTACCGTGCATATTGAACAATATGTCGAAATTTCAGTTGTTGTGGAAATAACCGTGGATTATCAAGGTTGAGATGGTCGATGTCCAACTAGAAAACGCGATAGCAACAGATGCGAAGGAAGGGAGATAACCGAGACATGAATGGAAATGAAAAAGTTATAAAAGCAGTATATTTGTTTTCTTTGTGAGTCTTTTGCTTGTGTGATGTATTCGCATTTTTGAAAAGTTTATGCTCTTGTATTCTTTATATGTCTAAGTCAATTTGTTGTATTAGTTTAATTTAGGAACGTGCAATTGTATCTTCTCCACATTCAGTAGAAAAGTTTTGCTCCGTGTAAATATATATAATCTTTAATTGAGCGCATTGTGAAAATCTTCTCCCGTTCGATATCTATTGCACGTTTTGTAAAGTAAATGTTAAAACTTGATGAAAAAACAGTGCGAATCCTTGTTGTTTATCACGCTTACAGGTTAGAATACCCTCCACCTTTCACTGTCTGGTGTCTCTCGACGGTCATAACGTACGAACCAGAATTAACTTGCGGTGTTCAAAGACCTACCTTTGCTGCAGGTGACGTCATTGCTACCTTTTACATCTAACCTACACAGTTAATCCGTCATTTCGCGAATCTGTGTGAGCCACATTTGAGAATAACGGGAACACTATTGAAGCTTGGTTGGAACGGATCGCATATTTCCGAAAGAGCTGCTCCTGGGCAATATAATGCAACAAACTGCAAGGCTGTACGTCCCGTAGTTCCAGAGTTCTAGCCTGTTCAAAATTCAAGATGGCAGCCAAACCACGTGACCTAGATGCAAACTTTTTACATATTCATGATCGCCGTATCATATATTTCGTCACTTTCCCGTCCAAATCCCTCAATTGAAAATCCAGCCATTTTGATTGACCGATGGCGGCCGTTTTGTTTTACATAGCAACTTTTCAAATACAGGTTTGAGAGAGCCCACTGCATTGATTATGTGTACCAAGTTTCGCGTCGATCGCTTCAACAGTCGCGGAGATGAATAGCTTAACAGGTTTTGTGGTCAATCCAAGATGGCCGCCAGGGGTATTGACCAATCGGCTTCATTGGTGTATATGCACTAGATCCCATGTCGGGCAATCAACCTATGAAGTTTCAGCTCCAGTGGTGAGGCGGTGTTGACTGGACGAATGGCACAAGATTACATAGTTACCCCTGAAGGACAATCGGTTAATTCGCAAATTTGGATGAGATACATTTAGCGGGAAAACTATAGAAGTTACGTGAGAAGGGTTGGCATATTTCCGAAAGCGCTGCTCCTGGACAATATAATGCAACAAACTGCAAGACTGTACCTTCCGTAGTTCCAGAGTTCTAGCCTGTAGAAGATGTGTTCCGATTTTAACAAAATTCAAGATGGCGGCCAAACCACGTGACCTAGGAGCAAAATTTGTACATATTCGTGATCGCCGTATCATATAACATATATTTCGTCACTTTTCCCGTCAAAATCCGTTACTTGAAAATCCGGCCATTTTGATTGGCCGATGGCGGCCATTTTGCTTCAGATAGTAACTTTTCAAATAGATATTTGAGAGAGCCCACCCCATTGATTACGTGTACCAAGTTTCGCGTCGATCACTTCAACAGTCGCGGTTGTGAGTTCCCAAAATATAGTGAAGACAGGAAATCATCCCTTGATAGAATAACAAAAATCCACAAAACGAGGCAATGTTTTGGGATTTTATGTTTAACATCATTTTTAACATCATGCTAAACAGGAAATTAATTTTAACCAGCCTTGGGATGATCTGTTCAACCTGAAATGTACGAGACTAAGTCCTGCGAGAGTGTTAGCACTTCGTCGGTTAGCATAATGTTATTAATACTGTCACATTGATCTGCTTAGCAATTTATCTGGTAAGCAATAATTCTCAATTGTTTTTAGATGGTCTGGCCCATTCACACACCAGGCTAACTGGAAATTTGGTAAGATTGGAATAAAAATGTCAACCTGAACAGTCACCAGGCTAATTAGAGTCTTACGAAAGCTTTGAGCCCTTCAGTACTAATTACAATTATTCGGGTCGGTTTTAATCATTCCCGAAACGCCAGATCTGAAAAATATTCAACTTACCATTTGTGAATTTCTATAAAACATCAGTAATGCAGAGCAAAAGGTAAAAATTAGAATAATTTTACTTTCTCCGTTGCTGTGATAATAACAACCAGCAATAATCTTCAATTGCCTCTGCAATGCATATTGGGAATCAGGGTTACAAACCGGCCTCGTTTTGATAGAATCATGCGCAATGCTGATGTTTTGATTTCGCATCCTGACTTCGCGCTTCGCATTGTTTTGATTCCGCATCCTGACTTCGCGCTCTGCATTGTTTTGATTTCGCATCCTGACTTCGCGCTCCGCAATGTTTTGATTTCGCATCCTGACTTCGCGCTTCGCATCCTGACTTCGCATCCTGACTTCGCGCTTCGCATCCTGACTTCGCGCTCCGCTTCCAGTCTTTGCATTGTATTGTTTTGATTTCGCATCCTGATTTCGCGCTTCGCATCCTGGTTTCGCCACTTCGCATCCTGGCTTCGCCACTTCGCATCCTGGCTTCGCCACTTCGCATCCTGGCTTCGCGCTTCGCATTGTTTTGATTTCGCATCCTGACTTCGCGCTGCATGTTTTGATTTCGCATCCTGACTTCGCGCTTCGCATCCTGTCCTCGTGACTTCGCGTCCTGCCTTCGCGACTTCGCATCCTGATTTCGCGCTTCGCATCCTGACTTCGCGCTTCGCTTCGTGGCTTCGCACTTCGCATCCTGTCTTCGCATCCTGACTTCGCGCTTCGCATCCTGCCTTCGTTCTTCGCATCCTGGCTTCGCCACTTCGCATCCTGCCTTCGCGACTTCGCATCCTGCCTTCGTGTGTCGGTCCAGATTCATAACACAATACAGCGATGTCCCTTCTCGGCCATCATAGTTTATCGATTACTTACCTACCTTTGCTGCAGGTGACGTCATTGCTACCTTTTACATCTAACCTACACAGTTAATCCGTCATTTCGCGAATCTGTGTGAGCCACATTTGAGAATAACGGGAACACTATTGAAGCTTGGTTGGAATGGATCGCATATTTCCGAAAGAGCTGCTCCTGGGCAATATAATGCAACAAACTGCAAGGCTGTACGTCCCGTAGTTCCAGAGTTCTAGCCTGTTCAAAATTCAAGATGGCAGCCAAACCACGTGACCTAGATGCAAACTTTTTACATATTCATGATCGCCGTATCATATATTTCGTCACTTTCCCGTCCAAATACCTCAATTGAAAATCCAGCCATTTTGATTGACCGATGGCGGCCGTTTTGTTTTACATAGCAACTTTTCAAATACAGGTTTGAGAGAGCCCACTGCATTGATTATGTGTACCAAGTTTCGCGTCGATCGCTTCAACAGTCGCGGAGATGAATAGCTTAACAGGTTTTGTGGTCAATCCAAGATGGCCGCCAGGGGTATTGACCAATCGGCTTCATTGGTGTATATGCACTAGATCCCATGTCGGGCAATCAACCTATGAAGTTTCAGCTCCAGTGGTGAGGCGGTGTTGACTGGACGAATGGCACAAGATTACATAGTTACCCCTGAAGGACAATCGGTTAATTCGCAAATTTGGATGAGATACATTTAGCGGGAAAACTATAGAAGTTACGTGAGAAGGGTTGGCATATTTCCGAAAGCGCTGCTCCTGGACAATATAATGCAACAAACTGCAAGACTGTACCTTCCGTAGTTCCAGAGTTCTAGCCTGTAGAAGATGTGTTCCGATTTTAACAAAATTCAAGATGGCGGCCAAACCACGTGACCTAGGAGCAAAATTTGTACATATTCGTGATCGCCGTATCATATAACATATATTTCGTCACTTTTCCCGTCAAAATCCGTTACTTGAAAATCCGGCCATTTTGATTGGCCGATGGCGGCCATTTTGCTTCAGATAGTAACTTTTCAAATAGATATTTGAGAGAGCCCAGCCCATTGATTACGTGTACCAAGTTTCGCGTCGATCACTTCAACAGTCGCGGAGATGAATAGCTTAACAGGTTTTGTGGTCAATCCAAGATGGCTGCCAGGGGTTTCGACCAATGCGCTTCATTTGTGGATATGCACTAGATCCCATGTCGGGCAATCAACCTATGAAGTTTCAGCTCCAATGGTAAGGCGGTGTTGACTGGACGAATGGCACAAGATTATATAGTTACCACTGAAGGACAGTCGCTTAATTCGCAAATTTGGGTGAGATACATTTGACAATAGCAGGAAAACTATAGAAGTTACATGAAAATGGTTGGCATACTTCCGAAAGAGCTGCTCCTGGACAATATAATGCAACAATCTGCAAGACTGTATCTTCCGTAGTATCAGAGTTCTAGCCTGTACAAGATGTGTTCCGATTTTAACAAAATTCAAGATGGCGGCCAAACCACGTGACCTAGGAGCAAAATTTTTACATATCCGTGATCGCCGTATCATATAACATATATTTCGCTAGTTTCCCCGTCGAAATCCGTTACTTGAAAATCCGGCCATTTTGATTGGCCGATGGCGGCCATCTTGTTTAACGTACCAACTTTTCAAATAGAGGTTTGAGAGAGCCCACTCCATTGATTATGTGTGCCAAGTTTCGCGTCGATCGCTTCATCAGTTGCAGAGATGTATAGCTTAACAGGTGTTTGTGCTAAATCCAAGATGGCCGCCAGGGGTTTCGACCAATCGGCTTCATTGGTGGATATGCACTAGATCCCATGTGGGCCAATCAACCTATGAAGTTTCAGCTCCAACGGTGAGGCGGTGTTGACTGGGCGAATCGCACAAAATGTGGCGGAAGAAAAATAATAATAGCAAAAACAAAAGGTTTCCACCTAAATAGAAATTTCAAAATTGATAAAACTTAAAATTTTAAAATTAAGAAAGCAATTTAAATTGAAAATTTTAAAAAATATATCTCTGACACAACAGTGCTACTTAGCCCTGTGTCCGAAACGATCCGGGCCAATTCTAAGATGGTGGTTTGTACAAATCTAGGATTGATGATATAAAATGTGAAATCAAGGATCAATATTTCCATACATCCTTATTATGAGCTAATAAATATATACACACGGAAACAGATAGACTATTAACAAGCAGTAAGATAATTAGCTGTTAGTTTGGGGCTATTGTCTAAAACTCGTATGCTCGTCACTCCATGCCAAAAGTCTACGTACAGGGCAATATCGTTTCGCGAACATTAGGCTGGTTAAAAAAGTTTCCTGTTTAGCATCACCACCCGCCCCGAAATATTCGGCCGCCCCGTATTTTTTATTTTTATTCTGTTTTTCCTCCTCATCTTTGGAATCGACGCTCCGAGACCGAAGTCAAGCGACTTAGAAGTAGATATCTCAATAAATGTACACTAAAATTTAATGAAACTAGATCCAGATACAAGCCAAACGATTTTTCTGTTCAATAAACTGTAGTTACATCATTCATCCGACGATGCATATAGTTTGGAGTCCGAAGTCGAGATTGTCAAGGCCGAGGCCGCCAAACATGTCAATTTATTGTTTCTCTGTTTACGTCAACCCTTTAGAATATAAGCATAAATAAAGAGATATTCTTGTCTATTCTATATGGTACAAATCGGCCGTGTTCTAATTCATTTCCAGAATTCCCCGTCAGTGTCCACCACAGAAACAGCCAAATCAAATAGTTCGATAAAACAGGCTTTGGGTATGCATTTAAAACTTGCACAGTTATAAACCAGAATTGAAAATACAAAAATTGATATATATTTGTTCAAATATTATTCGAAATTCAAAACCATCTATCACTGAGTGATAATACCGCATGGTATCATAACGGTTCTCGGAAACGGTCTCAATCCCGCTAAAAACGCATGTCGCTCTCGCAACGGTCCTTTTCAGGGCCACCCAAAATTTACCGTCATCCCTCGAGGTGTAGGCCTATCGGGTCTGCAAGATCATGACCATCGACATGGATCGCTCAGCCTCATTATGGAATCACAACATACCCTGATTAACAAATTTAATAATAAGAATTTGACAAAAATTTACGTGGAGGGTGTTCGTAGGCTATATCATATTATTTAGTCCAAGTGTGATTTTCCGCCGCCAAACTGTCACACTAAAAATACCACGTGGGAGATAGCCGGATGCCATGAGAATTGGCCCATTTATGTTTGAATAAGAGTAACTGGGTTCCCGTTGTCAAGATATATTATTGCTCTTTGTGAGTTCCCACAAATATAGTGAAGACAGGAAATCATCCCTTGATAGAATAACAAAAATCCATAAAAACGAGGCAATGTTTTGGAATTTTATTTTTAAGATCATTTTTAACATCATGCTAAACAGGAAATTAACTTTAACCAGCCTTGGGATGATCTGTTCAACCTGAAATGCACGAGACTATGTCCTGTGAGAGTGTTAGCACTTCGTCGGTTAGCATAATGTTATTAATACTGCCACTTTGATCTGCTTAGCAATTTATCTGGTAAGCAATAATTCTCAATTGTTTTTAGATGGTCTGGCCCATTCACACACCAGGCTAACTGGAAATTTGGTAAGATTGGAATAAAAATGTCAACCTGAACAGTCACCAGGCTAATTAGAGTCTTACGAAAGCTTTGAGCCCTTCAGTATTAATTATCAATTATTCGGGTCGGTTTTAATCATTCCCGAAACGCCAGATCTGAAAATATTCAACTTACCATTTGTGAATTTCTATAAAACATCAGTAATGCAAAGCAAAAGGTACAAATTAGAATAATTTTACTTCCTCCGTTGCTGTGATAATAACAACCAGCAATATCTTCAATTGCCTCTGCAATGCATATTAGGAATCAGGGTTACAAACCGTCCTCGTTTTGATAGAATCATGCCCAATGCTGATGTTTTGATTTCGCATCCTGACTTCGCGCTTCGCTTGTTTTGATTTCGCATCCTGACTTCGCGCTCTGCATTGTTTTGATTTCGCATCCTGACTTCGCGCTCCGCATTGTTTTGATTTCGCATCCTGACTTCGCGCTTCGCATCCTGACTTCGCATCCTGACTTCGCGCTTCGCATCCTGACTTCGCGCTCCGCTTCCAGTCTTTGCATTGTATTGTTTTGATTTGCATGACATCCCACTTCGCATCCTGGCTTCGCCATTTCGCATCCTGGCTTCGCCACTTAGCATCTAAGCCCTTCGCATTGTTTTGATTTCGCATCCTGACTTCGCGCTGCATGTTTTGATTTCGCATCCTGACTTCGCGCTTCGCATCCTGGCCTCGTGACTTCGCGTCCTGCCTTCACGACTTCGCATCCTGATTTCGCGCTTCGCATCCTGACTTCGCGCTTCGCTTCGTGGCTTCGCACTTCGCATCCTGTCTTCGCATCCTGACTTCGCGCTTCGCATCCTGCCTTCGTTCTTCGCATCCTGGCTTCGCCACTTCGCATCCTGCCTTCGCGACTTCGCATCCTGCCTTCGTGTGTCGGTCCAGATTCATAACACAATACAGCGATGTCCCTTCTCGGCCATCATAGTTTATCGATTACTTCTTCAGGTGAGATGAGTTTGGAGAATATCATCGTCACAAATCCAGCTAAATCCTAAATCTTCGCAGAGGATATATTACGGTTTTTACAACAGCGTGAACTTTCAACATTAGCATATTACTTTTAGAATAAGAAAGGATTTCGAATGTTCATTCCATCGCAATAAAGAATTCGTTCGGCAATATTCTGCTCTTGTCCATTACAGTGGTGAAATGCACACAGCGGAGCTGATAGCTAACCTTGGAAAGTACCTTTGCTTCACGAGATTGTGGGTAGTAAAACACAACAACCTTGCAATTAAGTGCTTCCCTTTATGGGCGTCGGAGTTTGCATGTTAGACGAAACATGGAGACAGACCGTGTTTATCGTATCGAGACTACAGTTGGTGTGGTGTTATATAGCGATCCGGACAGAAAAGCGTTGTATTTTAGATTCCATTTCCTTGCCTGGCCTCCTCGTCAAGGGAAACATTGCAATGAACATTTGTTCGACCAGCCCTTGTTGATTAGAATCAACAAGTTAACTGCTTTCGTTTCTAAAATCATTTAAACTCATTGTCTGGTTATATGCACTGCATCTCGGCTCATCCTTGCCTTGGAAATGTGCAAAATAGAGGAGATTCCTTGTATATATTACGGTTCGAGAATAGCTCATTCCATATTGAATATACCAAGAGCATATAAATTATATTTTATAAATTGGAAGGAGAGGTAATATTGGAAAGTTGCACACATTCCATGACATTTAGTAAACACAATTCATTTTCATAGTATAGTTAGGCCATCGTGCATTGGTTTCAGCAAGCGGGTATATGCTGTGTAGTGATAATTAGGGTTCCATGCCAGCATGGCTGGAAACCTATTGTTTTTGCTATTATTATTTTTCTTCCGCCACATTTTGTGCGATTCGCCCAGTCAACACCGCCTCACCGTTGGAGCTGAAACTTCATAGGCTTATTGGCCCACATGGGATCTAGTGCATATCCACCAATGAAGCCGATTGGTAGAACCCCCTGGCGGCCATCTCGGATCGACCACAAAACCTATTAAGCTATTCATCTCCGCAACCGCTAAAGCGATCGACGCGAAACTTGGTACACATAATCAATGAAGTAGGCTCTCTCAAAATTCTATTTGAAAAGTTGCTCCGTAAAACAAAATGGCCGCCATCGGCCAATCAAAATAGCCGGATTTTCAAGTAACGGATTTGGACGGGAAAAGTGACGAAATATATGGTATATGATACGGCGATCACGAATATGTAAGAAGTTTGTGCCTAGATCACGTGGTTTGACCGCCATCTTGAATTTTGTCAGAAACGGAACACATCTTGTACAGGCTATAACTCTAGAACTACCGGGCGTACAGCCTTGCCGTTTGTTGCATTATATTCTCCAGGAGCAGCTCTTTCGGAAATATGCCATCCATTTTAACATAAGTTCAAACGTTTTGCCATTATAGAAGAATCAATATTGTCAAATTTTCAAATAATGCCGAAAATCACATAATTTGAGAAGTAATTCTGTTCAATATTACACAAACAACGATTCGGATTATTCTGAGTTTTGCTATACGTACTCCTTGTATAACTGCTATGATGGCAGTGAAATTGCAGCATGATCGTATTAACAGTTTCGGAGGTACGGTAAAACGTGAAAGTTGAGTAGGTCTGAGCATATGGCTGAAAGTATACTTCACAAAAGCAAACTGTCAGAAGCGCCATCTCCGGGCGACCAATTTCCATGCTCAAATTTCTCCATTCAAGCCTTTTTCTGAACTACAGATACCGTTTTCTGTACCTATTTCAACGTACTAACATTTTGATTTTGACTAAGGAACGGTTTAGGGCGCAAACAAAGGCCAGAAACGTGTTTCCCACGTCTTGCTGACCAAGAAAATGTGTTTTTTGAAGCTCTAAATCCATTTATTAGGGTTCCATGCCAGCATGGCTGGAAATCTATTGTTTTTGCTATTATTAGGGTTCCATGCCAGCATGGCTGGAAACCTTTTGTTTTTGGTATTATTATTATTTTTCTTCCGCCACATTTTGTGCGATTCGCCCAGTCAACACCGCCTCACCGTTGGAGCTGAAACTTCATAGGATGATTGGCCCACATGGGATCTAGTGCATGTCCACCAATGAAGCCGATTGGTCGAAACCCCTGGCGGCCATCTTGGATTTAGCACAAAACCTGTTAAGCTATTCATCTCCACAACTGATGAAGCGATCGACGCGAAACTTGGTACACATAATCAATGGAGTGGGCTCTCTTAAAATTCTGTTTGAAAAGTTGCTACGCTAAACAAGATGGCCGCCATCGGCCAGTCAAAATGGCCGGATTTTCAAGTAACGGATTTGGACGGGGAAAGTGGCGAAATATATGTTATACGATACGGCGATCACGAATATGTACAAATTTTGCTCCTAGGTCACGTGGTTTGACCGCCATCTTGAATTTTGTTAAAATCGGAACACATCTTGTACAGGCTAGAACTCTGAAACTACGGAAGGTACAGTCTTGCAGTTTATTGCATTATATTGTCCAGGATCAGATCTTTCGGAAATATCTAACTATTTTTACGTAACTTCTATAGTTTTGCCGCTATTGTCAAATGTATCTCACCCAAATTTGCGAATTAACCGACTGTCCTTCAGTGGTAACTATGTAATCTTGTGCCATTAGTCCAGTCAACACCGCCTTACCATTGGAGCTGAAACTTCATAGGTTGATTGCCCGACATGGGATCTAGTGCATATACACCAATGAAGCCGATTGGTCGAAACCCCTGGCGGCCATCTTGGATTGACCACAAAACCTGTTAAGCTATTCATCTCCGCGACTGTTGAAGCGATCGACGCGAAACTTGGTACACGTAATCAATGGGGTGGGCTCTCTCAAACCTTTATTTGAAAAGTTGCTATGTAAAACAAAACGGCCGCCATCGGTGAATCAAAATGGCCGGATTTTCAAGTAAGGGATTTGGACGGGGAAAGTGACGAAATATATGTTATATGAGACGGCCATCATGAATATCTAAAAAGTTTGCATCTAGGTCACGTGGTTTGGCTGCCATCTTGAATTTTGAACAGGCTAGAACTCTGGAACTACGGGACGTACAGCCTTGCAGTTTGTTGCATTATATTGTCCAGGAGCAGCTCTTTTGGAAATATACGAACCATTCCAACTAAGCATCAATAGTGTTCCCGCTATTCTCAAATGTGGCTCAAACAAATTCGCGAAATGACGGATTAACTGTGTAGGTTAGATGTACGTTCCTAAATTAAACTAATACAACAAATTCACTTAGACATATAAAGAATACAAGAGCATAAACTTTTCAAAAATGCGAATACATCACACAAGCAAAAGACTCACATAGAAAACAATTATACTGCTTTTATAACTTTTTCATTTCCATTCATGTCTCGGTTATCTCCCTTCCTTCGCATCTGTTGCTATCGCGTTTTCTAGTTGGACATCGACCATCTCAACCTTGATAATCGACGGCTATTTCCACAACAACTGAAATTTCGACATATTGTTCAATATGCACGGCACAGTGGCCAATAATTGTGTTTTGTCTAGAATTCTAAAATCATAACTTTATTATTAGGGTGCCAAGCCGTATGGCTCCCGGTTCCAGTGTTGTTGCTCCATTGCCTGTAATGGCGCATGGAACCCGATGATTGCAGCTTGCTGCTATATTTATAAATTGTTTCTATTCTCGGGATAAAAAAAAATATTGGTTGCAACTGTAAAGAATTATCCTTTTTGCCATTTTCCATGATCACTACTGTCGCTATACTAATTCGTTAGTAAAAGACGGAACATTATTATATGACTGGTGATTTTGGTTTAGAAAGACGAAATTCCGATTTTTTGCACTGCATGTAATATAAAACATTCGCAATATTACGGTTCGTATTTGAGCGTGGGGCTTTCAATGATAGGCGTTTACTTTTAGACACATCTTCGAATGTTAATTTCAAGGCAGCAAAGACTTTGTCCAGCATTGTTCCGTATTTCCAGCATCAATGTATTTCAACAGACAACAGAATAAGATAAAACGCAACAATTAAC
>JAVTVY010002687.1:0-34479 GCA_036873755.1 Hanleya hanleyi
ACTTGCTTTATTGATTTAGCAGAAAAGGCAATTGGTTACAGGAAGAATAGTAATTGGCCATGGAAAATATCAAGACGCCCATTTAATAAACAACATACAGAAAAAAGGAAATTAGTTTTATCCATGATTAATGTATATCGGAAATACAGGGCTAAAGTAAACTTTCTTCTTTCTACCATATTGGAAGATTTCAAACAAAGTGGGAAATGGTAGAAAGAAGAAAGTTAAAGATGTACAGCCGTTTTGTAAATATTATTTCAAGACTGAATATCTTAGATGAAAACGATGCGTGGTCCAACGTACTGTTAGATAACAATTATGATCATATGAGGATCTAGATCTACATATCAGAGAAGAGATTGTGAAGGCCATAAATGGTCTGAAAAATAATAAATGGGCTGGAGCCGACAGAGAACACGATGGAAATAATGCTCCCAATGTATCTGTATCTATTCGACGAGGTGCTTGATACAGAGTGTATACCGGAACAGTGGTTACTTGGAATAATCAGACCAATCCAGAAGGACAAAGGTACTAGCGATCCCGAAAATTATAGCGCAATCACCATTTTGCTGTTTGGGCAAACTATTTACAAGTATAATAAATAATGGGCTATACAATTACTGTGACAAACCAAATGTGTTAAATAAATCTCGGACAGGGTTTAGGAAATGTTATTGCATGTTAGATAACATCTTTGTACAGAATACGATCATCCTGCCTGAAAATGCAGTGTTTTTAGTGATTTGGTATGAGTACATATTTTGTCATTTTTAGTGATATCTTCATATCTTCATATCTTTAGTGATATTTGTCATTTTTAGTGACCTGCATATGGCGTATACATATCTCGCTTAGTAGCATTTGCTAGATCCTGTGTTAAATGTGATGATTTTAATCAACGTCACAAAACATTGTTGCAGAAACTTATAAAACAGGGCTATTCCACCAAGCGCCTCCACTCAAAGTTTCTCAAATTTGGCGATACATATCGCATGCTGATAGCAAAGTACGAACGTAGCGTGCAAGATCTATGGCGCTACGTTTCGTAACTTGTGTCTAATTCCGCTTAACCCGGGGCTAGGGGCCGTATGAACACATGTACTTCAATATCCTCATGGTGCTCATATGAACAGTTACAATCAAAGCGTGACTGAGATACATCTTTTTTGGATAACGACTCTAGAACGAATATTACGGATTAAGAATACTGATCAGCGATACGGATTTGATATTTTTGGAACATCATGATGTCTTGCCGGCATCATTGAAAACTGTTGACCTCTTCTCTCTTGCAGGAAACAAGCCTATGTTTATGTATACTATGATTGTCTTTTTGGATTTGGTGCTAATACTGTTATGTGGAAAATGGAATAGATCTTTGGATTATGGACGCGGATATTCTCTAATGGACGACGGCTGGATTATGAATGACGGACTAGACGCTTGTAATTTGATACAGTGTCAAGAGGTGGATTATGGTATAACCCGTGAGTGATTCACTGTTATCAGAAAAAAAGTGTACAAGGGAATTAAATCTTGTGTCTCAAACGGGAAAGTAAAAGTGATTTTTTGGTATCACTTTTCAGTTCTGTTTTTTTCTTCTCTTCTGCACATGTGTAGTTTTGATCTCTTGCCCGGAGACTGTTCTCATTTGAAGCCGCTTACAGCATTCATGCCGCTTAAACTGACCAGTCTATTTTATCCGGTATCATTTGTTACGGCTTATCCGGTATCATCCCGTAAGTGATTCACTGTTATCAGAAAAAAGGTGTAAAAGGGAATTAAATCTTGTGTCTCAAACGGGAAAGTAAAAGTGATTTTTTGGTATCACTTTTCAGTTCTGTTTTTTTCTTCTCTTCTGCACATGTGTAGTTTTGATCTCTTGCCCGGAGACTGTTCTCATTTGAAGCCGCTTACAGCATTCATGCCGCTTACACCAGTCTATTTTATCCGGTATCATTTGTTACGGCGGGAAGGGTAGTCATTCTTCACGGTCCATCGACAACCGATCCAAGGAACTTTGTTGTAAGATCACAAAGGTGGTGTTCGCTTTAGATAGAGAATCGTCCTCAATGCGTTTTTGATACACACAGCTGGGCTAATTTTTGTCTAAAAAGCACCAAATTGACAATTTCTTACAGTCTACATACTGAATTATCAGATAAAAAATAAATCAAGGCCCACAGATAAACACAACCAGCCAGTGAGTCTCATGATACTTCAATAACATAACCGTGAAGTGTTGCGTTAGTGCAAAATCGCTAATCTTGAAGTGAAACCCCTAATATTTTTCTCTGTAAACATATAGATCGAACATAATCCAGATTGGTTTTATATAAAACTACTCGTTATTCCAGTAGATAGTGGTTGTCAAAGTCGGTGCTGGGGTATGTTCGATCTTCGTATTTTATAGAGAGAAATAAGTGTATGTTTATATATATATAATTTATTTTATACTGCGTGAAGTTTTCGTATATGGACACGGAAATTCTTTATGTGTGACGACGCTTTTATTTGTTACGATTTTGACACTTTAGATCCGTCCGTATGTTCGTCTGTACAATAATTAACACTTCACCATGGGGTTTCCAAAAGCTTAATTTTGGTATGAGTACATATTTGTCATTTTTTAATCGAGCCATTGAATTAATTATATATTTTGAACATTCACATTTTAATTCCCCTTTATGGAACTCTGAATATTCAGTCACATACAGAGACTGCGTACATTGACTGTGGGAGAAGATGGTATACCATCTACAAAATGCATGTATGTACAATCTACCGACGTGAGGACATGCTGATTGATGAAAACAATACAAATACATTTTCAGAATCAGCGATTGGTTGTATCATTTTAATAAGACCGTGTCAGCCTCCAGCATACGTTCATAACTGCAGCGTTGAGCTCGGTCAATACTTGGATGGGTGACTGGGTGCTGTACTGACTGGGCTGATCAGTGTCCAGAATAATAGGAACTGTGGACACTCTCGTGTTCTGGCACATGTAGGCACCGTCGTGATATGACTGAAACAATGTTGAAAACGACGTTAAATCCTACTCACTCACTCACTCATAACTGATTGTTTTTCTGTGTGATAATATCTATATGATTGTGCCAGGGGATGTAAGAGGGTCTCCTCGTCACCTAAACGTAGACGCTTATAGGTCTATAATATATTCAGTTTAGTGGCATACCTGGATTCTGGGGTCCATGCTCAGTCTTTCCCGATTCGGATTACTACTATAAATTATACAAAATTTTAGATATAATTGTATACTAAGTCACTTGCTTGGTAAGTTCAAATCTACTGCAGACCACTTGCTGTATGAACCCTGAAACACGGATATCTGTTCATTATATGAGCCTACTCATTATAAGGGATCAATCATATCAGAAGTACATTATGGACATTATGTATCGTGTCCGGTCATTTCAGAGATTCTTCTTGATGTTCTGTTCGAGTAGTTCTGGTGTATGCTGGTTAAGAGGCCCTCTTGCCAAGGCAGCACATTCTGTATCGCATTTCGCACTTCCCAATGAATATAGAGAACGATTCCATCTTGAATATCAGTGATGCTCATTTGACATTCGTACCAAATGTGCTCCAAAATTTGTGATTTACTCGTTTAAAGTTTCGTCTCCAAACTGTTTATCGTTAGAGAAATTTATCATATTTTGCAATAGCCTTACGCTAGGTGACAGCCATCCCAACAATACTAAGTGTCATCACATACCATTATAGCATTGTCACTTACCGAGTTCAAAATAAATTGAGCTCGGAATTTCTGCAGCCACGTTTTTGGCATTTTTCTGAGAAATATTCAAGCTTCAGTACATTAATTATTCGCATCAATTTTCCGGACCGATTAGATCGGGTTACTACTCTCTGTGACATATTTGGTGGCTTAACTTCAGCACATCTTTCGCCAGTTTATAATCAGACCATGTGTTCCCGGGTCCTCACCAGTTCTCGCGTCTATTTTAAATATGTCCCGGTAAATACGCAAAAACCGCAAAACCACAGCAGATCGTCAGTTCGCCAGCCGAGAAACTGGTTCTGACTGGTTCTTTGATGAGCCACGGCTCAACTTGTTACAATTCTTGTGTCATGCTTAGATAAAATACTGTTATAAATCAGTGAGTTACTGTTATAAGACTTGTGTCTCTCGCGAAAAAAAAATTGGTTTATGGGTTATGTATCCTGTACATATACTACATTAGTTTTGAATAATATAGAGATAATAACAGTACTTTCGTTCTGGAAAATATATTTTGCTTGTTTTATTGCTCTCAGAACGTGTTTGAGTTAGTCGATAGCATAGGAATCTGTTGCTTTATGAACTATCACATGATAGAATCAATGAGCAAATGCAAGAGAAGCTATCAAAATGATGTATAAGCATACCATAAAAAATACGTGGATTGAGTATTTAACCTCCGATCCGATACTATGGATAGGTATTAAAATGATATTTGAGGCGTTTGTGAAACAGGGTCTGTGAATACCACAGCCCACTTTCGAGAATCAACATGAACAAAGTTCCCGGTATTTTAGGGGGTGATCAACGAAGTAATCAAAGGCGTATATAATATGTCTGTGGTATACTTACATCGACAGGTTACTAAACCTGATCTAAATTTTTTGCGCATTCCAAACCCTGGTTTGCAGTTACATGTCTTCTTCCCCTCCGTGCTGAGCTCACATGTTGAGCTCTCCGGATAGCAGCGTTCGGCACCACATTCTGTGAATGCAAGTACAAAGGAATTTGATTTGAAAATATTAGCATTTTAATTCTGACAAAGCTGTTGCTGTGTTTTTTTTTTGGTACACATTACAGACTGAGCTACCAGGAAGCTTATCTGTATACAGTTAATTGAAATGACAAATTGAATAATGACGTCACCTGCTAGGACAACTTATCTGATTATTATTTTAGTAACCGTGCCTGTTTATTTGTTTGCCCAGCCAGGACGGCCACGTTTTGGTCGGAATATGAAGAACTTTGGGTTCAATGTGGGTAAATTATAAATAGAACCCGGTGTCCATTGGGCGTTGGAATTGTTTTAATAGAAAAAAAATAAAGTAGAACTCATGGGCATCGCATCAGCATCCCTTTTAAGCTTTGTTTTACTGGCCTTTAGATTTATCCAGAGAGGACGTGTACCGTACCGGAATACCACAGTTTGTTTGGAAAAGCATTCTCACAATCATGTCACCGCGGTGCATGTTCATTAGTCTCCCGTATCCGGTGATGAGCCATGAGAGAATGCAGAAATATCTTTCCGGTCAAATTAGAACACAGCTTATTACAACCACCTCACTGGGCTAACATCTGTCAAAGTAAATTTATTATCAAGAAATAATAGCGGCAACGAGTTTTTCAATGAGCAGTTGTGAAAATTTCGGCAGATGTGCTCTTTGCCATCTACTTTCACTTTTGAGTAAGAGAAAGTACAAGAATGAATTTTAAAATCGACATCTAAGTATCTTGAATCATCGAATACCAAGACAATTTCGTCACATGAAACGATGACATGATGTACAGATAAATTCTAGGTCCGGTTATATTTCAGATTTGAACTTCAGTATATTTGCGATCAATACTCACTGGACATATTGGTTCTCTCGGTGATCAATTTGAAAATACTACCCGTTCCCGATCACCAAGTTGGACAAATTTTTCATAAGAATACTTCTGTGTACTAGTGTTTGTTTCTCATTTTAGCATCATCGTCATTTTTTTTTTCTCAGTTAATTTTGTTATTCAGTCTGGAACAAAGATTCTGCTGACATTGTAATTCAGTCATTAGAGAGTACCTCATTAGTTGTTCAGGGGAGTTCAGTAAATTTTGCAAGCATCTTTGTTTTTCATTTTCAATTTTGAGATTTGACTATTATTCTCTCTGTATCACTGTGCTTTTTTCTAAGATTACATCTCTCAGAAGCAGCTCTGTCTAGCTCTGTGAGCTTTTTAGAGAGGCTACATCCCTCTGAATTTGACATTGTTTTTATCGAGAGATTAACAGATCTGAGTTTCCTTCAGTATCTGGTTTGTCATATCATCTTTGTCATTGTCATCTAATCACAAATGCATCAAACAGATAGACCTACTTGGTGTAGTTTGATAATATTTTACATTACTATAACGTTTACAATGTACTAGTAACGAAAGGTTCAAAGACACCAGAATTGTTATTTCTAAAAACGTCGGACAAAATGTTCTCAATGGATTTGGTGGTTGCTGTTATTATAACGACATTTTCCTTTTTGATCAACAACAAAAACAAATCTTTAACTACAGCACATATTCCGATAATGTAATACAATGGTATATATGGCAATAGCGGATATACAATTTGATGCCATGAGAATGCATTGTACATCCAATGGTGTTCGAGAAAAGTGTGTGAACAAGATGCAGAGGTCCCATCTCGTATGTTGATTCCAATATCGATAGCCTACTCCGCATGATGGCGATAAAAGGAAATCTTAAAACGGGCGCTAAACGCGGGAACATAAAAATTTATACACAATATAAAATGCTTGAGTCATGAAAATGTATACTTAGGTATAATATAAGAGAGGGATGCCGGAAGGGAGAGAAGATGGTGAGTCAAACGAGCAGTTAACGCCCACGAGGGTATGGAATATGAGCTTTGTTGGACGGAAATGCTACAATATGCCATGATATATTTGGGGCCACTGAGGAGGGGGGGGGGGGAGTAAATGAAAAATAAATCAAACAATGTATCAAACGTCGATCAGGGGTCGAATTGTCACTATAAATATGGAACTGGAGAAACTGGCTTAAATTCGAGAACAAATTATCAAGGGCATTTATTATAATACAAGCGGCTAGTCCGTCATTCATAATTCAGCAGTCGTCCATTAAAGAATATCCGCGTCCATAATCCAAAGACCTATTCCGTATCCATATAACAGTATTAGCACCAAATTCAAAAAAGACAATCATAGTATACATAAACATAGGCTAGTTTCCTGCAAGAGAGAAGCGGTCAACAGTTTTCAATGATGCCGACAAGACATCATGATGTTCCAAAAATATAAAATCCGTATCGCTGATCAGTATTCTTAATCCATAATAATCGTTCTAACTGGAGCCGAGTTACATGTTGAAATACTTGCAAATTTATCTGTCTCCATTGAAAGATATCCATGATGATATCATAGAGGGTAGCAGAAAGTCAAAAAGAGCAAATCACCGTCCGAAGGACGGGTTTGACCAAGCATAGACACATGAAGAGAATAATATACAGTACAGTACTCACGCTGAGCTCGCATGTAGGGGATCATAACAATAACCAATAATAGTCCACCAAAATTCATCTTTGGCTTTGACAGCAGTTACACAAGGTATCGGCTAAACACGAGAGTGAGAGACAGACAAAATAATGGCTGCACAGACAATGTATAAACACTAGTAACCGAATAGCACGTATTAAACTTCAGTGACTACATCCGTCCATCAAGGAAGTTTAAATAAAACGAAGGATGCATGGGTTACAGTTCTGAGTAATTTATCTGGAAAGTACAGCGATGTTTATACCAAGAATACGTGTATTCGTACACTCATAACTGTAATTCCCTCCGATTTGATAATTTACATTCGATAACGTTCTGCATCTCGAACACAAACAATAGAAAATAGAAACTATAGGGAAAACACTGGACGGATGATCCAACAATTTAATCTTACAAACCGCAAAACCGAATAACTGGCGGGAAAACTGGCTTCATAGTTAAGAAAATGTTCAGTTAAAGGATATATATACGGTATCTGTCTATCAGGGTGGTTTGCAGACTGTGAACGATCGTCTAAAGCATTCCATTTCAAGTGGTTTAAAATAAATTTCGTTACGAGAAATATCTGGATGTTTTAGGAAATAGAAAACACATTAGCGTTGAATTGTTTCAGATGATCAAGCGCACCATTTAAAAATAGACCCTGGCCGCTATGGCAGTAGTCTAGGCAAAAATGATAGAATTTGCGAAATGTGTGACAAGGAACAGTTAGAAATGAATATCAAGTCGTAATTGAATGTCCGCTATATTTGGAGTTGCGTAGTAATATGATCATGAGCTAACCCTATTATTAGAGACGACCAAGCGTATTCAAGTTTGTATCTAGCTGATAAGTTCAAATTAGAAAAGTAATAAGTGATTTAGGACAGTTCATTCATAAAGCAAGATATCTGTGTGATATACCTCCTCTTCTCCAACTGCTATAGTGTTCCGCACCCTGAACATTTCATTACCAGTATGTTTACAGGAACTCAAATTCACAAATTATATATTTCTGTCAATCTCTATGGAAAAACGTAAGAAGAATTACATTACCTTCTCTTGTGACATCACACTGACATCATTTTGAAGAATACATTTTCGATCTATTTTTTTGTCATTTTTATTTTATTTTTATTTTGTTTTGTGAAGCTCAGTACATTGTAAAATAATTTTTCCATGTGAAATTAATTAATTTAAAGCGTTTTGGGGTAGAAAATGCACGCATTTGACAGAAAAATCGAATATTTTTATTAGATACTAATAGCCGCTATTTTTGAATTTACTTCCGCTGCTTCCTGTGGGGGTGATTCGGTTAAGAAATAAACACAATCATGCCACGTCTTCCTGATTGTATGATCTTCAGAACAAAGCATCATATATAAATTCAAAATATAGCGGCCACGATATTGTAATTATTTTTTTTTCAATGTTCTCCCAGAAAATTTATTGAGGCAATCAGACCACCATCTGTTAACTTACTGCATCTCGAACAGGAACAATAAACATCAAACGAAACCCTAAGACTCTTGTAACCCAGTCTAATTTAAAACCAAATATTGTTGCAGTGGTTACCTTTATAACAGTTTAGCAGATTGAGTAGCATATAGCCACAATTGTTTGTGTTCGTGGCAGAAGCATAAACATCAGCATGAAGGTGATCTTGTTAATGTCGGCAAGACTGAATAAAAAAATCGGAGAAATAGTTTTACGATGCTCATAAATGTGAAACAGCTGAAGAGTTTAAATTCTTACGACTACTTACACCATTTAATGGCAAGTTTTCAAAAGTCCAGAATGTTTTAGAAAAAGACCCTAGGTTCCACTTCTGAAGCTGAAGGTGTGTATACATTTGTTTGATTGGTGTGTAAAACCAGCGCATGATTACGCTTGCGAAGTTTGGAGATTCCATAAAACCGACGTCTTAGAGAGAGATCATCGTAAATTCTGTGAAAACCTACTCAGTGTGGAACAGCCCGCCGCAAAATCTGTAACATATGAAGACTTAGGTACGATACCATCACGTTTTTTGAGACTATATAAAAACACTGGTCCAAAGATTCAACAATTTTATTGTACAAACGGCAAAACCTTTTGAAAAAATTCAACGAGATTAAGCGGGAAAACTGAGTGTCTCTTTTTAGATCCTCATCGGAGGAGTACGGCATTATAGCTGAAAAAATGTTCAGTGAAAAAATATATATCTATCAGGGTGATTTGCAGACTGTGAATGATCGTCTTAAGCATTCCATTTTCAGTGGTTTAAAAATAAAGTTGGTTACGAGAAATATCTGGATGTGTTAGGGAATAGAAAGCACATATAGAAACGTTGAGTTGTTTCAGGTTCATTTCTTAGCAGAATGCACAGGAAACAGCGGAAGAAAATTTAAAAGATTGTTAAAAATATTCGCTTTTCGATTTTATTATATCAAATGCGTGCACTTTCTACCTCAAAAAGCCTGAAATTAACTGATTTCATACTGAAAAAGTATTATACAATATTCTGACCAGGTTTTGAGGAGAAGTTTACAACAAAAGAAATAAAATTTAAAAAAAGATCGAAGATGTATTCTCGTATATGATGTCAGTGTGATTTCATAAGAGCAGACAATCAATTCTATACCCAAATCTACTGGATTATAAGCATGGCAAGCAAAATATAAAAAGGAACAATCTTGAACTGATGCAAGCTGAATAGATGCAGAGATAAGGACAAGCATTGACAATTTCCTAAGCAAGTTCTTCACTACGTGGAAGCCAAAATTTTTGGTTGACGAACTTGACAGGGCCACCATATCAGGCACGGCGGAAGCAATTCATTATTGGGTGGGCTACTATCACAGCACAATTAGGCGAGGGTCCAGGGGCCGCCTAGGGCCCGGAAGCTCTAGGGGTCTTAGATGACCGGAGAGGCGTTCTAGCGTATTTCCGAGCAATAAAACAAGAAATCCTCGCCCGTGTAAACTCTATTTGTGTTGCCTGTTTTCCCAAATTTATTTAAATATTCATTGTCAAGAATCTCACACACTCCATCAAGCTGATCAAAATAGCCAATGAGTTTGTGAACAATGAAAACCTACAACGTGTATTTTAGCACTTCACTACCAAGGGCTTGTAATTATATGGACTGCGTTTCGGTAACTTCTTGACTGGGCGAGGATTTGGACATTCCCATGGCATGTACACGCAGGGTTTTTTTAATTCTAGTCCATTTTCTTTCTAATTTTGATGAATGCAAGTTTGAACAATCAAATAACAGTATTTTATCTTCGCTGATATCACGAGACGTCCAAGACATTTCGTCTCAGTAATAGTGGCATACGGCACATGGTGTGAGGATTTAATCATTTATCTCTACCATCTTTTATATGGTATAACACTATTAACCTTTTGTGATACCTAAAAATTACTAAACAATGCCGGTAAAAAAAAATTCTAGAGCTTTGGCTGGCCCACTAATGCTGGACAGTTGTAAATAGTTTTAGTTATGCGATAGATATGCGACGCAGACAATTCATTTTACTATTCATTTCGAGAATACGTATATTCATTGAAGTATTTTTGCATTGACATCATATGAATTTTAGAAAAGTTGGCCAAAGTATTGGGGGGCTTCAGCCCCCAGCGGCCTCACTTTAAAAACATGACCACCTGCATCTGTAGGAATTGAAAGGGAGAATGAACATTATTCGGATATTTTGCAGCATACAGTACAAGGCAGAAATATCTTCATCATAAACGCGAGTAGAACGCGAAGTAATCGAGACTGACTCGCGCTAGTTTATTGAAGGAATCGCGACTGTAAATTTCGGAACACGCGATTTCGACCCGACTGTTTTCTGTAAACGCGTCAGCGTAAAAGCGGCCGATGTCGCTGTCGACGCGATCGTCTCGGGGTTTAGCGCGATCCACAGGCATATTTCAAAAGGGATTACTTTAGTGATCGTGTCAGATGGAGTCTTGTTGGCCGAACAAGCCAAGATTGACCACCACGTCGGAAATTCCCCTCACAGTAAAATGTTCGTCAAGTGAAAGCTCATTGATAGTCCACACCATTCAATAACGAAATAATCGACTATAGGCCCTATACGGTCACATTTTATTAAGAATCCTACCATAAACGTATAAGGAGTTTATTTTGTTGAAGACGTACCTTCATTGTGATGGAAATTGAGAAAATCAGCGAAGAATTTGCCATTTTGTGAACCATTTTCAGCGCCATCGAAATCTCATTTCCCGCGGTAGAATGTCGGAGATATTGGCCTCATTTCAAAGGCCATTTCCCCCACTTTCGACCTACGATGAGTGATTTAACAACTAACAAAGAAATAACGAAGAATTTCATTGAATAGACATGTCCTCGTCATGAATATTCGTTCGATAAAACAAGGTCGACTGAGTTGGTTAATACCGCGAAGCTGATTAGTTGAGAATGAGGTCATCGTAGGAAAGTCTGTGAGACAATCTGGGCGATTGGCCGCCTGTCTGTCTGTATGTCGGTCTTCAGTGCCGAGTGAATTTATCGCATAGAAAATGGCTCCGCTGGAAACTTTAGCGAGCCGACTGTTGGATTTACAATGGAAATAAAGGGTTTCTCGAATTTATATGTCGGATTAATTACAACACATATAAGGGAAGTGGGAAGAGGTGCCGACATACTGACTGCGTCACATGACTTCACAGAATAGTCTTCTGGTTAACCTATTCTAAAGCACATACCAAGAATCTAACGATTAGTGATATGTGTTGTATCTCAGGCACGCTTTTATTGTACCTGTTCATGTGGCAACTTGGATGATATGACCACACGGCCCTAGCACCGGCATAAGCGGTATTAGATACAAATCTAGAGAGCTATGATGGAAATGCTCTGACAACTCGTATACTGGTAATTGGTGAGCTGTTTCGCTGTGACAACTCGTACATTGAAGATTGGTGAGCTGTATCGTCATCAGATGTAAATGATGGCATTTAACACAAAAGACTAGCCTGTAAGGCCCGATGTCGACCCAGCATCAACTTCCCACAAATGCCAACATATATCAAAGACCAGAAGGTCTGTACAGGGGGCGGGCCTCGGGGACGAAACGTCCACCAGCAGAATCTCGCCATATACAGGGAAAAATTACAACACATATAAGGGAAGTGGGAAGAGGTGCCGACATACTGATGTACTGGTATTTTAGCACGATCGTCCGCTTGAATTGAGCGAATTGGCTGGGACATAGACGCAAGGTAATGTTCAGTGTTGCCGAAATCAAAGTGTTTTTTTTTGTTTGTTGTATTTTCTCGTCTGGTCTGGTTTTATTTTAGACACAAAAGGGCAGATATTTTGAAGGACAGCTTAATTAAAGTATGGGCTTTCTGAAAATATATATATTTAGCGGGGTTTCAATCAAGCTACATGCAAATATATTGCTTCAAAAAAAGACGGTCCATAACAAAATCCTCCCGCATGCATTTATCCGAGCATACAAGGCTGACAAACGAGACTATCGGCAAGTAGCAAAGGGGCTCGTTTATTTACAACACGCGACTTGTTCTGATCGCGTCATGCAGTATCATTACAGTTACGGCGAACGGTCGACGCGTCTCAGTCGCGATTATGCTTTTGTTTTTGCGCGATTGAGGCGCATTTTCCGATGGAGATTAATAAATTGCAGTCGCGAAAATGATTTTTTTAACTCGCGTTTATGATGAAGATATTTCTGCCTTGTACTGTACATGGCTGTGAATTTGTGAAGCATGTGCTAACTAAAAAAACTCTGAGATTGTGTAGTTTTTCATCAGTTTGGGGAGAAAAGACCATATCGAGGGACGTAACTCGAGACACACTGTCGAATCGGCTGTTTTTTAATGTTTAACAGTGAGTATAAATAACTATAAAAACGAGCGATGACCTATCCAAACAGTATTTTCTTCCAAACATGCTTTTCAAAAAATGTGATAACCAATGACCACTCATTTGGAAACGTCATACTATTTCAAAGCGTGAAACTGGGTGTATTTTTTTCGTAATTTCCATGTTTGGAGTAGGGGTGATTTGTTAATTAATGCAGGGTACAATACTCTACATGACTGCATGTGATAAGTCGGAGGCGGGAATTTTTACGAGTTTTTTTAATATATATTTATCGATAAACACATCATGCATTACTGTGAGCAAGGGGGCTGTGAAAGTGACTTCGACGGCCTCTTGTGAACATGTCATTGACCCATAATAGTAGATATCTGTATATGGGAAATAGTAAAGCTACTACACATATTTTTATTATTCAACTTGTCCCTTTGATGGTGTCATACGAAAAAGGTCTTTCGATTACTGATGCGGAAATTCTTTATGAACGATTCCGGAATATGGAATGATGAAACTGACGCCTGCTATTGTCATGCCTAACAATATGCTTCTTTATGCATATAATTTTAGTGCGAATTCACGTTCTACATGGTTCAGAACGTTACCGAAATCTACATATTCAGTGGTGAATATTTTGACCCTATTTTCGTGGATGTTGAAACTAAGAGTCTCGTTTATATGGTGTTCCATTTCGGCCATTTTTGCGTCGTGCGTCGCAGACGACGGGAAGGGCGACGTGTTAAGAGATACAACGCGACGCGACGTCGCCCTTCATCAACGCGACGTCGCCCACGACGTCGCCCACCCCGAGGGTCCTTCCCGTCGCCCTTCCCGTCGTGTTCTTATAATGTTAATTGATAGAACGCGACGCGACGTCGCCCTTTTTAAACGCGAGCTCGCCCACGACGTCGCCCGCGACGTCGCCCTTTCCGTCGCGCGTCGCCTTCCGGTATTTTAGGACAAAATCGAGCTGCGCATGCTTAAGGAGCAGCTATTGCGATGTGGGTCGTATGGTGAGGCCGCCATTTCATGAATGAGCTCTGCCACTATCGACGAAGAAAATGTCGGCGTAAATGAATAATGCTTATCCTGCATTATTGTATAGCTTTTAAACGGTGTTAAATATTAGTCCATGCTTGGAATTATACCTGTTATGAAATTATCTCTCGGAAAGTCTGTAACTCGCTGTGTTGTACTGTACACATTATATTTTCGCTTCCAAAAGATATGCGCAACCCCCACATCCGTACACCCGTGGATGTGTGTGTGGCTTTCATGTGTGCTTTTATGTGTTTGGGTGTTTTCATTTTTCAAATATCCTTACAGTATACCTCCTTATGTTACTACATTGACCAGGGCGTTGAAAATATCCCTTCATTTATACTGCTGTCCAACACTGTATACCGGTACTCAACCTGTCACGTCCCGACGGATTGTAGTAGATCTTTTAGCTTTCAATTTAGCAGAGAGAGATAGTCCTATAACTTTCAAAAAGAAGAACAAAAAAAAAGAAATTATGATGGAATTGAAGTCATTTTACTGTGAGAATTATGTTCTCTCTATTCTTTCTGAAAATTGATTGAAGAATATTAGTTTTTCTGCACTCTTCGAATTATCCGGCATTTCCACGATCGTACTAGACGTTTGACGACAATTGAACTTCAAAGGAGGTGTTCGCTTTAGATGGATATTTTCCCCTTCAGAGTTGCTCTCTGTTGCTCTATTGTCTCGCTCCGAGCCGGCCGGTAAATTTTGAGGTAATGCTCAGGTATACCCCATCTCTTTGTCAAACAGGCGAGGCCAGTCTAATGGGAAATTCTGGTTCATATTCTCATACGGATACCATTAATATTTTCATGAACGACCCAGATATTTACGAACAATAATCAGTTATATTAATATATAAACCGACTCGAAAACTGAAAAAATCACTGCCAAAAGTTCAGCGAACGATAATTAAGGAACTAACTGCAAAAATAAAAAATAAAACATATTGGCACATGCATTATCACTTGGGAAAGCAAGCGTCACCACTTGTTGATGGTCATTTCCTTAATAAAGGCCTTGATATAAGACAAGTTTAACCTTATAACTTTTCAATCCGCTATTTGCGCTATTCGTAATGCCGGTTTCGGCCGCAAGGTGGCGCTAGCGCTCACGGCACTTTGGTCTGTTCCGGTTGTCTGCTAAACATGTGCAGGAGGGAAGGCGGGTATTGTATTTCGCCTCGTTTCGTCAGATTTTCTCACTGAAGGAGACGTCCTTGGTAGTTTACTTAAGTATAGTCATCAAGTCTAATTTTTACTCGTTTGTACAAGCATAATAAAAGCCGCCTTGTCAACAAATTGGGCAATCAAAGCTCGTCGTTGTTGTTGCTATAAAACATTTATTTAGTTATAGTAGGGACTTGCGTGTCATCGACTCAGGGATAAAGGATTTTTTTTGCAGAAGAAATACATGGTACAATAATTAGATAATTAAAAAGTTAAACATAAGTAGCTATTAGTGGAAAAACTGCTTCCTCAGTATTTATGAGAAGTTAGAATTACAACACATATAAGGGAAGTGGGAAGAGGTGCCGACATACTGACTGTGTCACATGACTTCACAGAATAGTCTTCTGGTTAACCTATTCTAAAGCAAATACCAAGAATCTAACGATTCGTGATATGTGTTGTATCTCAGGTACGCTTTTATTGTACCTGTTCATGTGGCAACTTGGATGATATGACCACACGGCCCCTAGCACCGGCATAAGCGGTATTAGATACAAATCTAGAGAGCTATGATGGAAATGCTCTGACAACTCGTATACTGGTAATTGGTGAGCTGTTTCGCTGTAACAACTCGTACATTGGAGATTGGTGAGCTGTATCATCGTCAGATGTAAATGACGGCATTTAACACAAAAGACTAGTCTGTAATGCCCGATGTCGACCCAGCATCAACTTCCCACAAGTGTGACATATGGCACATTAATTTCCTGTTCAGTGTGTCTTTTCACAATAAAATTATGAAACACTACCAGCCGTCCCAACTGAGGCGGGTTGGGTTCTTGTTTATCACATTATAATCATACAGCTACATTAACAGCTACATGGTAGTCGGGTTAACTAATAATCCGATTATTTCTCAAAGTACTTGATCAAACAAACTGGCCCCTGCTGATTGTTTTCAGTAGAGTGTGGTTTAATCAAGCTGAACTGCCGGCCACCCACCATGTTTTATAACAACAACAACAACGACGAGCTTTGATTGCCCAATTTGTTGACAAAGCGGCTTTTATTATGCTTGTACAAACGAGTAAAAATTAGACTTGATGACTATACTTACGTAAACTACCAAGGACGTCTCCTTCAGTGAGAAAATCTGACGAAACGAGGCGAAATACAATACCCGTCTTCCCTCCTGCACATGTTTAGCAGACAACCGGAACAGACCAAAGTGTCGTGAGCGCTAGCGCCACCTTGCGGCCGAAACCGGCATTACGAATAGCGCAAAAGGCGGATTCATAGTTACATTCTGCTGCCCTAAGACGAAATTATATATGTGTAACAATTATTTTTTTGCTCTGCTGGATCGTCAGAATATTCAAACACTGAACAAGTGGTCTGACTGTGTGTGTGGAGTTGTTTGTGTGCAATTCTATTAACAAATTATAATAAAATAAGGGATTATGTGCGTAGGAGTTCGCTGTCTTTCATTTCACGTCAATTTTGCACTTTAAAGTCCAAACTGAAGATGGGAGAAAAAAAAAGAAAAAATGAAAATATGTTTTCAGGGATTTGGGGATTCGAACCAAAATGTTGCGTTTCATTTAGTCTGTAGTCCGACACTGTAATCATTCGGCCAAAGAAGCTGTTTACAATTACCGGCTTGAAGAATCATGTGCTGAATGGCGGTGAACGACATCCTTTGATCAGAGCATTACAAGCATTTTGACATATTTCAGTATTATGAAAATATGACACCTTTAACAAAAACGATTTTTCAGTATCATTTTGGATCAAACGCACAGCATTTCGATATGTACTACTCGTTTTGGTTAAAGGCGTCATATTTTATATATGAAGGGAATTCCCTTCAAGAATATCGCCAAAAATTGCAAAAACAAACAAATGCTTATTTTCTAATACTCGTAATATTTTTTTGACAAATCTCTTCTCGGTGAAAATTGAGAATATGAAAATTCAGTATTTTCTCTCTCAAGCTAATAACTTTTCAAGTGAACGGGAGGAAGTTATATTTTCGGTTTATAAACGCAACACTCTAAGGAAAAAAATACGGTCAAACCGAACACCTCCTTTAAGACGAGTTCTTGGAGTTCGGGTAAGTTGCTCTTAACTCATGGCCGTAGACAAGGGGGGCATGCCCCCCCCCCCAAATATTTGTAAGACAAACAAAAATAGACGTGTTTGTGAAATACGGTACATATTCCCCACTGCGTGTTTGTCAGAGGGGAAAGTGGTCAAGCAGAGGAAACGAGGCATGTTTAAGCATACAGTTAATAGAGGAGTTCCGAATCGCCTTTTACCTCTAGACTGCTGGCGCTCGTGTTGTTAAGAGTTGAGAGTGATTCTTGACCTTATTTTCTACGAAAATCTGTCGTCGGTAATTGCATGTATAAAATTCTCTAATCGAACTTGTAAATCAATGAGAAAATCATGTCCGTCTCAGTGCACCAGCGCGGGCAGTTGCGAATCACTTTGGTAAGCAGCGGATCGCGCCATCTAGCGGTCGTTACAGCCGCTGAGAATATATATATATACATATATTTTTGTAAAGCCTGAGTGGTCATCTATCACCAATATCCCAATAGGCGAAAAATGATGTATCACATGCCTGGATTTTGTTGGATTGCCATTACTGAGGCAGAAATTTTTCATAGACAACGACGGCCTGATCGGTCTGACCATGCCATATACGGAAATTATCCTCACTAATTAAATTAATTCTCTCAGGATTTCGATAGTTTGTTATTTGTTCACGGACGACACCATTCATTTAAGATTGAACCTGACAGACCTGGTTCAATAGAAACCTGTCGAAAATGTTTCCCCATCTGACCTGATATACTGCATGGAATTCAGATTCAAATTTAAGAAAGTTACACACACGTTCCATCGTGTTTCTGACAGCTGAACGAATTCTACTCGCATATTCAACATTACAATATATAAACTCTCTAAATGGATATCGGACATCTATTTAGCATCTATATTTGGACAAAAGAAAATAGAGGAAAGGACACACAGATATATTTTCCCAATTTTAATAATGAAATCTTTAATTTTGAAATCTTTGGTATGTGTGTGGTGGGGTGGGGGAAGGGGGGGAGGGGGTGAAGACTATCCCGTTCTGTGACTTAAAATTATTCTAAAGCAATAACTTTGCCCAAGAGACATTTGTCCGTGTGCAGTCTTCAATGTCACAATTCGTAATCCGGAATTGACATCTCTAATGCCGCATTATGTTACAATGCTGGCGAGGTAAGGGTTATCGCAAATCATTAGATATTGTGTTTGACCATTAATATGATTCAGTCACTGAAACGAATACTGAAATTACCACTTAAAGCCATTTTATTTCTCGTGGATTCAACACTTAAGAAATCACACGCGTTTTTGTCCCAGCGTGAATTTGCCATTGCGTGGTACCGGAAGCATTACCATGCCGAATTGACCGAGAAACAAACAACGCAGGTCGGTTGTTCGACATTTATTTGGGTCCACAGAAACAGACGTTCCAATAAAAATAGAAAAGATTTAGACAGATGCTTTATTGCAAGAAATATAAGGCGTTCATTAGGAAAGTGATCCGCAAGTCACCGTGATTCGGAACCAACAAAACTACTGTATAAATTCCTTCCAAAATGTACAAAACACGTATTCCCTCCAAAACCACAACCTGGATGAGTCGCTGAGCTAATCAGTTTGCACAGCGTTTTTGTGTTGACCAAGTTTGAGGTTTAATTACCCTGGAAAGAAAATACCCACACATAAAAGCAAGAAAAGACAAAAAAACTGGTTACAACGTGTGCGTTTTAATGTTGAGTTTTATTCACTGTGAAAGGCCAAGAACGCATCTCCAGTCATCTGGAATCGTGGAGCTTCCGGGCGTGGAGCTTCCGGGGCCTAGGAGGCCCCTGGACCCTCGCCTTATTGTGCTGTCATAGTATAGCTCCCCCCCGCCCCAAATCTGAAAACTTTTCTACGTCCTTGTAACTGCAGGGGTTCTTTCCTCAATTTCAAGAAAAATTAAATCTCGTTGATATGCACTCTTAAAATAATTCATGGATTTTGTTCCAGGATTTGTTCAGGCCATTTGACGACAATTGTGTTTCAAGGATGATTTTTTTTACATTTTTCTTGAAAATGAGGATAGAATCTCTGCAGTTAAGAGCAACTTACTCGAACTCCAAGAACTCGTCCTGAATTTTAAGTTCAATCGTCTAGAACGATCGTGGAAATGCCGGACGAGAGTACTAATATTCTTCAGTCAGTTCTTAGAAAGAGTAGAAAGAACAAAATAACTTCAATTCAATCATAATTTTTTTCTTTTTTTCTTTTTGAGAGTTATAGGACTATCTCTCTCCGCTAAATTGAAAGCTTATAGATCTACACTACAATCTGTCGGGACGTGACAGGTTAAGTAACGGTATACACTGTTGGACAGCAGTAAATAAAAGGATATTTTCAGCGGCCTGGTAGATGTGGTCACATAAGGAGGTATACTGTAAGAACAACTGAAAAACACACAGAAAAGCCACAGACACATACACGCGTAAATCCAATGGGAATAAAGAAATTCAAGACGATGTACGGATGTAGGGTTTGCGTATATTTTTTGGAAGCGAAGATATAATTTGTACAGTACAACACAGCGAGTTGCAGACTTTCCGAGAGATAACTTCCTAACAGGCATGGTTCCAAGCATGGACTAATATTTAACACCATTTAAAAGCTATACGATAATGCAGGATAATCATTATTCATTTACGCTGACATTTCTTCATCGAGAGTGGCAGAGATCATTCATGAAATGACGGCCTCGCCATACGATCCACATCGCAATAGCTGCTCCCTATGCATGCGCAGCTCGATTTTGTCCTAAAATACCGGAAGGCGACGCGCGACGGAAAGGGCGACGTCGCGGGCGACGTCGCGTTTAAAAAGGGCGACGTCGCGTCGCGTTCTATCAATTAACATTATAAGAACACGACGGGAAGGGCGACGTCGCGGGCGACGTCGCTCATCCCGTCGCGTTGATGAAAGCGACGCGCGACGGAAAGGGCGACGTCGCGTCGCGTTGTATCTCTTAACATTATGAGAACGCGACGGGAAGGGCGACGGGAAGGGCGACGTACCCTTTCCGTCGCCTGCAACGCGCGACGCAAAAATGACCGAAATGGAACACCATACGTTTACGCATAAATATCACAAATATTTTTCAAGTGAAAGTCGGAAGAATAACTCTGAAAAGTTTCACGAGAATTTTCTTTTGCGATATTCAAGCTTATCCATGCAATATGTCTTTTATTATTACCTTGTTTTATATTGCTTTCCCTTTGCATTTAGCGAGAAATTATTTTGAAGAGGAATTATTTCCCTTCTCAAAACCGGACTAAAACTTTACTCCACCGATATCAACACGGTTAGAGCACATTAGACGAGTTCAAGTGACTCAAATAGGTTTTGCGAATAAAGTGTGTGACACCAGTCGCCACATTGTTGGTTCAAACCATACTAACTAATAATTACTACGTTGCTATAGTACCATAGTAATTATATTGTTTTGTTTGCCATATTTGTACCATTTTACGAGTCGTGCAATAAACATATTGTATTGTATTGTATCAAAATGTAGTGTGCGTGGCGAAGCGTTCTCCCTGTAAACCGTGGAAGACGGGCGTATAGAATTTAGAAGTTGAAGCATCTCTTGAATTAAGTTTGAAGCGGTTTTGAAAACGAAGAAGAATTACATTGACGGTGTGGAAGCTAAGCATGTCCGGTGGCTACAAAATGTCCGACTCCTAACTTTCAACCCAGGTAGGACACTTTTTCAACATTGGGGGCAAGCGTCCATCCTTAGTTGCAATAGAAAAGGATATGAAAATGGACATACGCAGGACATAATTTCTAATTTTCTCCTCAAAACCTGATCAGTACATTGTAAAATAATTTTTCGATGAAAAACAAAATTAATATCAGAATTTTTGAGGTAGAAAATGCACGCATTTGACAGAAAATCTAAAAACCTATATATTTTTATTACATCCTCTAAAATCCGCTATTTTTTATTTTCTTCAGCGGCTTCCTGTAAGAGTGATGTCATTCGGTTAAGAAATGACTACAATGTCACATCTGCTCGATTGCAGGACATTCATAGAAAAAATCATGGGTAAATTAAAAAAAGTGGTCACGAGATTGTACAAGAACAATGTTTTACAATTTTCTTCCGGGAAATGTGAACATTTTCAGTAGTAAAATGCCCGGAATTAATTCATTTTACCTCGACGAATTATTCCACAATTTGCTGAACAGCTTTTGTGAAGAACCTTGTAAAAAAACAGGTAAAAACACCGTAAATGCATTTTAAGTTTCTGACAACACTGTAAAGTCATCAAATCAGACAACGAATTCCTTTACATTTTCAAATTTTACAGATAAATAATGTGGAAACTTTAAGCTCTCTAGCCCTATAGTGGTAATCGAAATATTCAGTGGAGTGGAGCGTAAATTGTTGGAGAAAGAATGACATTCATAAACACCAGAAATGGACGTCACTTGAGGGGCTCAAGGCGGCTCACCTTCGAATATTGACCTGCCTAAACAAAAGTACATTAACGTCAATTTTGATGCTTTTATCACGAAAGCTATCAATTCTACCCAAATCTACTGGATTATAGGCATGGTAAGCGACATATAAAAGAAAAACCTTGAACTGATGCAAACTGAAGAAATGCAGTGATAACGACAAGAACTGACAATCTCCTAAGCAAGTTCTTCACTACCTGGAAGCCAAGATTTTTGGTTGATGAACTTGACATCACCACCATCCAGGGTGAAGGGGAGAATGGACATTATTCGGATATTTTGCAGCATATACGGCTGTGAATATGTGAAACATGTGCCTCACTCCCAACTTTTGAAAATAGTGGGATTCCCCAGAACAATACATGTTGAGAGTTTTCCCCTGCTTATCTTATCTTGATATAAAGAGAGCAGCACAGTGTTGGATTGCTAACAAAAACTCTGAGCTAGTGTAGCTTTTCATCAGTTTGAGGAGAAAAGACCATATCAAGGGACGTAACTCGAGACACCCTGTCGAATCGGCTGTTGTTTTTTTCAAACACCGCTTATGCCGGTGCTAGGGCCGTGTGGTCATGTCATCCAAGTTGCCACATGAACAGGTACAATAAAAGCGTACCTGAGATGCAACACATATCACGAATCGTTAGATTCTTGGTATGTGCTTTAGAATAGGTTAACCGAAGACTATACTGTGAAGTCATGTGACTCTGTCAGTATGTCGGCACCTCTTCCCACTTCCCTTATATGTGTTGTAATTTTTACCTGTATATGGCGAGATTCTGCTGGTGGACGTTTCGTCCCCGAGGCCCGCCCCCTGTACAGACCTTTTGGTCTTTGATATATGTTGGCATTTGTGGGAAGTTGATGCTGGGTCGACATCGGGCCTTACAGACTAGTCTTTTGTGTTAAATGCCGTCATTTTCATCTGACGACGATACAGCTCACCAATCCCCAGTGTACGAGTTGCCACAGCGACACAGCTCACCAATTACCAATATACGAGTTGTCAGAGCATTTCCATCATAGCTCTCTAGATTTGTATCTAATACCGTTATGCCGGTGCTAGGGGCCGTGTGGTCATGTCATCCAAGTTGCCACATGAACAGGTACGATAAAAGCGTACCTGAGATACAACATATATCACGAATCGTTAGATTCTTGATATAAGCTTTAGAAAAGGTTAACCAGAGGACTATACTGTGAAGTCATGTGCCTCTGTCAGTATGTCGGCACCTCTTCCCACTTCCCTTATATGCGTTGTAATTTCAATGTTTAACAGTGAGTGTAAGTAACGATAAAAACGAGCGATGACTTATCCAAACAGTATTTTCATCTGGCGTCATTTGAGGGGCTCAAGGCGGCTCACCTTCGAATATTGATCTGCCTAAACAAAAGTACATTAATGTCAATTTTGATGCTTTTATCACGAAAGCTATCAATTCTACCCAAATCTACTGGATTATAAGCATGGTAAGCGAAGTATAAAAGGAAAAACCTTGAACTGATGCAAGCTGAAGAAATGCAGTGATAAGGACAAGAACTGATAATTTCCTAAGCAAATTCTTCACTATCTGAAAGCCAAGATTTTTGGTTGATGAACTTGCAGGGTGAAGGGGAGAATGGACATTATTCGCTGTGAATATGTGAAACATGTGCCTTACTCCCAAATTTTGACAATAGTGGGATTTTCCAGAACAATGCATGATGAGAGATTTCCCCTGCTTATCTTATCTTGATATAAAGAGAGCAGCACAGAGTTGGATTGCTAACAAAAACTTGTTGTTTTTCATCAGTCTGGGGAGAAAAGACCATATCAAGGGACGTAACTCGAGACACCCTGTCGAATCTGCTGTTTACCAAATTTTTCAACAGTGAGTGTAAATAACGATAAAAACGAGCGATGACCTATCGAAACAGTATTTTCTTCCAGAGAGGCTTTTCAAAAATGTTACAGCCAATCACCACTATTTCCAAGAGCGAAACTGGGCGTACTTTTTCGTAATTTCCATGTTTGGGGTTGGGGTGGTTTGTCGATTAATGCTGGGTTCAATACTCTACATGACTGTGATCTGTCGGGCTTTTCTAGACCACAGTGCGTGTTTGGAATTCATACGAGTTTTTCATATATGTTTCTCGATAGACAAATCATTCACTACTGTGACAAAGGGGGATTGTGATAGTGAATTCCACAGCCTCTTGTGGAAATGTCATTGACCCAAAATAGTAGATTTCCGTATATATGGTAAATAGTAGGGCTGCTACATATATTTTTATTATTTAACTTGTCCTTTTGATGCTTACTGTCATACGAAATAGGTCTTTCGATTACTGACGCGAAATTCTTTTATGAACGACTGCTGCATATGGGATGATGGACCTGACGCCTGCTATTGTCATGCCTAACAATATGCATCTTGGAAACATCAGACTACAATTTTATTGAGAATTCACGGTCTGCATGGTTCAGAACATGAGCAAAATCTACATATTCAGTAGCGAATATTTTGACTATTTTCGTGGAAGCTAAAACCAAGAGTCTTGGTTACGCATGAATATCACAAATATCTCACAGAATTTTTTTCAGATAAATAGTGTGGAAAGTTTAAGCTCCTTAGTAGTCCGGGATGTTAGGGCATAAAAGGGACTGTTTGGTTCAGATTCTTCCAATAGCACCAAATTTGGCCCATATGTCGCCCATACAACACCATTTCGATTTTTGACGGGCGCCAAGGTAGTCGCCCCCTGGGGTCGCCATATTGGCGAAATTCATTATGGCCGCCACCCGGGTTAGAGGTCAATCGTATTTAAAACAACAAAATGGCTAGAATCATGAATAATACAGCTTTTTAGTGGTTATCGGTGTCGGGGAATCTGATTCTGATCTTATTTCAACGATACGAGGTCAAGGTCACCCTAAAAGTCATTTTGGGTCAAATTCGTCATTTTTAGTGGTTTTTAGTCGAGATATACAAACTAACTCATTTTATCGATTTTCGGGGTTGAGTAAACCGAATATGGCCATATTTTGACAATTTGAGGCAATATTGCATGTGAGGTTCACGACAGAGGTCACCCGAAACAGAGATCAACCGGAGGTCAATTATAGGAAACACCAAAAGGGCTAGAATCAACAATAGTACCATAGGGCTTTGTGGCATCGGAGAATTAGATTCTGACCTTATTTTGACGATTTGAGATCATGGTCACCTCATTTGAGAATTAGAGGTCAAAGATCAACAGTTGCTACTAAAAACAATCGAAACAAGATTATTCAGGAACAAATGTTACTAAAATACTTCGGAGATGACATCTGCTGACAAAATGCTATAACTATGCCGCTACGTGCATTTAAATGTTCAACGTCGCCTGCACCCCGTTAAGCTTGCGCTCTAGAGATGCCAGCAATAAATAATACGGTCATCACCGCCATCGTTATTGACGCACCCGCCTTCGCATTACTTTTTCCTGTACCCCTAAAATCCCGAAGTATGACTGGATCAGCGGCTTCTTAAAAAATGTTAACAAAAAGGAGCCGTTCTCATTCATCAGCACACAGATCTCCAAGACTGACATGAGCGGAAAGCTCCTTCTGTGTACCCGTTTTGAGTCCGTGTTCTTCAACAGGCGTTGTGACCTCACAATACTTCAACCGTGCAACCATTCCGAGACGGACACCAGGGTCCTCCTGCATCTAGCACATGCCACGGAGGAGGGTCGTACAACAGCCTATGTTCGCACGATGGACAGCGATGTCCGGTCTTTGGAGACCCTCGGTCTGTCGGAACTCTTGGTGGACTTCGCTACTGGAAAAAATTATTGTGACATTCCAGTACATACCATTTGTTCCGATCTCGGTCCGTCAAATCCTTGGCACTATCCCTTTTCCACAGCCTTACTGGGTGCGACCCGACTTCACAGTTTCTTGAGATCGCAAGCCAGAAGGTATAAGTACTAATAATCATTGGTATATTGTTGCTAAAGCGGTCTTTGTATTGTATTTCGAACATTTAAATACACATAGCGGCGTAGCGGCATAGTTATAGCATTTTGTCAGCAGATGTCATCTCCGAAGTATTTTGATATAATTTGTTCCTGAATAATCTTCGTTCGATTGTTCTTAGTGGTAACTGTTGATCTTTGACCTTTGACCCCAAAATGGGGTGACCTCAAAATAAGATCAGAATCGGAGAATGCCACAAATCTGTATGGTATTATTTGTGATTCTTTTGGTGTTATACCTAGAATTGACCTCTGGTTCGGATGGCCTCTACCGCGACTCTCAAATGAAATATTGCCCCGAATCGCCAAAATAAGGCCAGATTCGGGTTACTCAACCCTGGAAACCAATAGAATGAGGCAGTTTATTTATCTTGCCCCGAAACCACTGATAATGGCGAATTTCCCCCCAAAATGACGTTTAGGGTGACCTTAAAGGGTCACCTTGATCTCAAATCGTTGAAATAAGATCACAATCAGATTCTCCGAGCCCCAAAACCACTAAAAAGTGCTATAATTCATATTTCTAGCCCTTTTAGTTATTTAACTACGATTGACCTCTAGTCCGGGTGGCGACCATATTGAATTTCGCCGAATATGGCGGCCCTAGGGGGCGCCCGTCTTGGCGCCCGACAAAAATCAAAATAGTACGGTATGGGCGACATATGGACGACATTTGGTGCTTTTGGAAGAATGTGAACCAAAAAATCCCTAACAGCCCTGATTATAGTCCTATGGTGGTTCACCTTCGAATATTGATCTGGCTACACAAAAGTACATTATTATGATGCTTTTATCACCAAAGCTATCAATTCTACTCAAATTGAGGGGCTCAAGGCGGCTCACCTTCAAATATTGACCTGCTTAAACAAAAGTACATTAATGTAAATTTTGATGCCTTTATCACGAAAGCTATCAATTCTACCCAAATCTACTGGATTATAAGCATGGAAAGCGAAATGTAAAAGGAAAAACCTTGAACCGATGCAAGCTGGAGAAACGCAGAGATAAAGACAAGAATAGATATCTCCTAAGCAAGTTCGTCACTACCTGGAAGCCATGTTTTTTGGTTGATGAACTTGTGACAGTGCCACCGTACAGTGTGAAGAGAGAATGGACATCACAGGGTCCGCGGAACCGGGGGCTACAGCCCGCCCCACTTTTTGAGACTGCAATGTTATAAGTCCTATCTTAGATAGCACCAGTCCAGCATTTAACAGACCGATATAGAGTTCGGCCCCCCCACTTTCAAACGTGCTCCGAGGCGCCTGCATCATTCGCATATTTCGCAGCATACACGACTGTAAATATATGTGAAGCCTCACTCCCAAACTTTTACAAAGGTGGGATTCCCCAGAGCAATCCATGATGAGGGATTTCTCTGTTCATCTTGGTATAAATAGAGCAGCGCAAAGTTTGATTGCATAAAATTTTTTCTTAGATTGTGTAATATTTCAACAGTTTGGGGAGAAGAGTCCAGGTCAAGGGACGTAACTCGACACACCCTGTCGAATCGGCTGTTTTTTTCAATGTCTAACAGTAAGTGTAAATAGCGATAAAAACGAGCGATGACCTATCCAAACAGTATTTTGTTCCAGATATGCTTTTCAAAAAATGTAATAACACTCATTTGGAAGCGTAATACTTCTACCCCCTTCCGTCTATCTAACGATTAAACATTAACTTTGTTATCATTAGGCGGGGGTCGATGCAATGTCGGTTGGACAGCTTTTCGAATCAACGTTTATCCAAGGATTTGTTGCTGATCCGTCATGTAATAATTGCCACGAACGTGTGAAATGCTTTCTGTCAGTCCTGATATCCTGACGGAGCACCATGTTGTCAATGTCTTTATTTCAAATTCCCACCACCACACCAAATACAGCTTAACAGATATCATGCCAGCTATATTTGCTTTGGCAATCTTTACTTGCTCATAAGAATGACACTATGGACTTGACCGGCTGATTTCACCATTCAGCGATAGGAGAAGTTTCCATCTCTTACAATGGAAGCATCAGAAAAGTGATATAACCTCTACTGTACTTTTTCTCCGAAGCCTGATATATCCATGCATTACGAAACATTAAAATTGATTTGGTTAATCATCGGTCAACTCAAGTCATTTTGCCAAGTTCAGAGGTTCATCCGCCGTATGGATCTTGCATTCACTTTAAAATTTCTTCTTTGCAACCAGAATTATAAGCAAAGTACATGACAATCATTGTTCCTATTCCATTGTTAGGTTTGTTCGGGAATACACCTTGATCCAAGTCGAGGTTCTTCACTACCGAGGTATGGAACTGCTCTAATCATCTTGTCCATTTCAATAAGAATAAATATCTATCTGTGGATTCATTCCTATTGTCACGCATAAAAAGCAGTGAATACATTATAAATTATATCGCTTAATACATTAAATGGGACAATATGAATAATGGTATGATGATATTTCCAAGTTATAAAATCACAGCAACTAAATTTTAGACTGTCATGTTGACTATGAGTCATGAGATTTCGACATATTGCAAATTTCAAAACCATTCTGGACTTTAGGTAGTGCGACAGGTGCATAATTTAAGCAGTAATGCGAAATTTAATCGTGAAGCCTTATCACCAGGGGAATAGACGAATTTTAGATATGTCCAGAATGCAGAAATATTATTACTGATATGTATTTAGCCCTATATTTCTCTCGAGGAAGAGCCCGTTCAAAGCTATGCGGATAGGATCATGGGGTGTACTGATCTTTGTTAAAAGTCTTGATTTATGAAAATTGTACACGTGGTTTTCCTAATTCATATTTTCACTCTGTTTACTCTGGGTTAACATGATGTTCCAGTATTCTGGAAGTTCAGGAAAGACGCAGCAAGAAATACTGCACAATCAGCTGACAGATGTATGCATGGCAATGAAATTTATCATATACCTATGTATGTTAGGATAGCGATACAGACTTGAGTTTTCCGTTTCCGTATCGCCCTCTCGTGCTTGTATTGCCCTCTCGTGTCACTGTCAGATAATTGAAAGTTTGCCGGACTACTTTTGACCTACCTGGAATGCGACACTGGGAAACCCCTCCCTGACATAGATGCGAAATTATCTAGGTCATCAAAAATAGCACAAAATCTAAACCCAAAACTCACATTGCATACACTCAAAAGTTGCGGTTTGTTGATTTTTATTGAGTAAACATCACATATAAAAAACAACACAGAAACACAAGCAGATGTACGACCAAAATTCCCAAATAAATAATAAAAAACAATGTCGTCTGCCACCGTATACAATCCGACATTGTTAATCTTCGCTTCGTCGCCAACTCTAGACCTACCATTGCCTAGCTGCTCGATTTCACCGTTTTCCAGTTGTTGGTGTCATTCATGTGCATATAGTTTGTTCCTGTTTAATGTTATTAACTTTTCTATTGTCGTTATTGCATTTTCGTGGCCTATTGTACTGTGTGACGTCAGTGGTCGTCATGGAAGAGGGGATTCCCGATCGGAATGTGTCAGTTTGTGATGACGCAATAATAGACCATGACTATGAAAGCCTGTTTGGCACAAATTCAGACTCTGAACGTCCAAATTTTGATTTAGGTTTCTGGTCGGACAGTGAAACTTCAACCAACAGCGACAACATCCTTGTCATGGCTTTGGATCAAACTCAAAGCGAAATCATGTGTGAAAGTGAAACAATTTGTCCCCTCCCACCAGCTCAACTAACAGATTGCCCTGCAGTTACACTTGCATCCCCTGATAATATTGATAGCGAAAGTGATACAAGTAACAGTGACATAGATCTTTTCCAAGAACCACACACTGAAAGTGGAATCAAGAGGTCAAAGCAACCGATATTTATCGAAGAAAGTCAAGATCATGCTGACTTTATTAAAAATATGCAAAATAAAAACACAGTGCGGAAAACAGGGAGTGTGATGAATGTATTCACCAGGTGGCTTAAGGCAGCTCCTCGGTTTGAGAACAGGAATGTGGAGACCATACCGCCAGTGGAACTTAACAACTACTTGGGTTCATTTATCCTGTCCATTCGGAAGTACGATGGTTCTGAATATGAACCAGACACGTTAACGAGCTACCACCGTGGCATTGATCGATTTCTTCGAGAGAAAAACTACATGACAAGCATCATATTTGGTCCCGAATTCAGAACAAGTAGGGATGTTCTGGCGTCTAAGAGAAAAGAACTGAAACAAAAAGGCAAGGGCAACAGGCCGAATAAAGCAACACCGCTAACCGTTAGAGAGCAAAGCATTCTTGAAGAAAAAAAAATTATTGGAAATGAAAGCCCCAAAGCATTACAAAATAAAATTTGGCTGAACAACACCATGCATTTTGGCCTTCGTGGCCGTGACGAAAACAGAAAACTTAAATGGGGCGATATCACCCTCCACGACGACGAAAGAGGATTAGAATTTCTTAAATTTAATGAAAGAGACACTAAAACAAGAAATGGAGCAATTTCATTCGGAAATCAGAGGGCTTTTGCGCCCAAACAATTCGCAATTGAAAATAAAGACAAATGCCCTGTTGAAGCGTACAAAATCTTCAAATCACATCGCCCTCAAGAAATGTGCCAGGTAGATAGCCCGTTCTACTTATCAATTAACTACAAAAGAAAGCCTAACAGTGAAAAATGGTATAAATGTCAGCCGCTTGGAAAAAACTACCTGAATGACATGATGAAAACAATGGCTAAGAAAGGTAATTTGCAAGGTCGAAAAACAAATCACAGTGCGCGTTCAACAACAGCGACCAGGTTACTTCATGCTGGGGTAGCACCGACAACAATTGCGCAGTTAACGGGCCACAAGAACGTCGCTTCTTTAAACCATTATGCAGTTGCTTCCCTCGAACAACAGGAAGAAATGTCAAACATAATAAGTCTTCAAGAAAAACCAGCTGCACAAGGCAAAGCTCCTAACAGCAATCAAGGGGGGATAACCCCACACCAAGCCACTCCACCAACCAATCCTCCGGTTGTTTTGCCGGTTGTTTTGTCAACATTGTACGCCAATATTATATTTATTTTCACAACATAAGTCGACAAATTATTCTTTTTCATTGTAACAATGTCACTTGTGTCGAGATAATATGTACATACGAATGTATACAGATCCATATTTGGCAACAACTCCTGCACGTATATACATGTTTCTTCCTCCGGCAAAAACCGGGCCTTCACCTTGTACAGAGCTATCAACCTACGCACGTACGGTTTCGTTATACACTTTTACAAGTTATTTCATTCACTGTCTGTAATATTTGTACTCCGTTCGTTTTTTAGATTTTATTTTGTAAAGAATGTTTCTTTCTTCATTGAACGTTAGAGGTATTAGGAACAAAGATAAGCGTAGGGCCATGTTCTTATATTTGAAGAACCAAAGATCAGATATTTATTTCCTGCAAGAGACGCATAGTACGAAGGCCGACGAAAAATTTTGGGCCAACGAATGGGGATATGATGCCATTTTCGCTCACGGGGACCCCGATTCAAGGGGAGTAGCAATTTTTTTCAAATCAACGTCAAACACGATTAAGATCCTTAAGCAAAACGTAGATGTAGAAGGAAGATTTGTTATACTTGAATTAGAAATCAATGATTTTAAACTAACTCTGGCTAATATTTACGCCCCAAATGTTCCCAAAGATAGAGAGCAATTTCTCATGTCAGTTACACGGTTGCTAGTTAATGAATTTGATTGCAAAAATTTGATTTTAGGGGGAGACTTCAACACTATTATTAATCCTGTCCTGGACAGAAAAAGCTTAGCTAGGAGTCCGACTGGTCCATCTCCCGCTGTTCACGAATTGATAGAAAATGTGGATCTCATTGATATTTGGAGAGAACTTAATCCAAACAAGCGCGCTTTTACATGGAGGAAAAACAATGATACGCAATCTAGAATTGATTTTTGGCTCATCCCTCCTAGTCTTAGATCTCTAACGAAATCGGTAGAAATCAGACCTAGCATTAAAACAGACCATAAACTTATATTTTTAGAAGTAGCGCTTACTGGGAGCAGATTCAGTCCAAATTTTTGGAAATTTAATGACCAGTTGTTGGAAGATCCAATTTATTGTGACCGTATAAAGGAATTTCTGCAAGCCATGAATGACCTCACTAACTGGGAACCAATAAAACGTTGGGAGTGGATTAAATTCAGGATAATGAATATTTCTATTGAATTTTCGAAACAAAAGGCGAAAGAAAAAACCAAAAGGCTAAAACAGTTGGAGAAAAATTTGACCATTTTGGACAGACAGTTAGAGGATTCATTTTCAAAAGAACTCCTAAACGAGTTTGATGACGTTCAGAGAAAATTAGACCAGATCTATGAAGAAAAGGCACGTGGCGCCGGGATCAGAGCGAAAGTCAGATGGGCCGAAGAAGGAGAAAAGAGTACTAAATATTTTTTCAATTTAGAACGGAAGCGTGCCTCAAAAAAACACATAACAAAACTAATTGACAACGGCAATAATGAAATAACACATCCACCAGATATCATGGATTATTTGTATAACTTTTATTCAAATCTTTATAATACGAGCCATTCAAATGATTACAATGCTGACAGAGAATTTCAGATTTCATTTAATGATATAGAAATAGAAAAGCTTTCAATCAGACCAAGACAAATACTTTCTCGAAAGACCTATTACAGAAGATGAAATTGAAGCAATCGTAAAGGATCTTAAACCAGGCAAGTCCCCTGGCTGTGATGGCTTAACAAATTCATTTTTCCAAAAATTCTGGCCTGAATTAAAACAATTTTATATTGAAACTATTCACTCGACTTTATCTATTGGAGAGCTCAGCCATTCTCAAAAAAGAGGAGTAATTACACTAATTGAAAAACCAGATAAAGACTTGACGAATATTAGAAACTGGAGACCGATCACTCTGTTGAACACGGACTATAAAATTCTAGCAAAAGCCATAGCACACAGAATTAAATCTGTACTTTATTACATTATCCACGAAACTCAAACAGGATATGTTCCCGGCCGCTATATTGGTGAAAATGTTCGTTTTCTGCTGGATGTATTGGAGACTTACGAGGAGGAAGGTTATCTTCTTTTCCTGGATTTTGAGAAAGCCTTTGATTCCATCGAACATTCGTATGTATTCAACACTATGAAAGCCTTTAACTTTGGGGAAAATATAATAAAGTGGATTGGAACACTGTATAAAAACACCAACAGTTGTATTGTAAATAAAGGGTCTTCCACTGGCTGGTTCACCAATCAACGAGGTGTTCGTCAAGGCTGCCCGTTGTCTCCGTATATATTCATAATTTGTTCCGAATTAATAAATTACAAAATTAGACAATCCAAGGATATTACCGGTCTAAAATTTGCTAATGGTAAGGAAGTAAAGGGAATATCTTTTGCAGATGACACCACGCATACACTAGGGAATACAAACTCTGTTGAGGCATGTCTTTCGCTGTATAGAAATCTGAAAACCATTAGTGGTCTGAAAATAAATATAGAGAAGTCATTTCTTGCAAACATTAATAAAAAATCCAAGTTTTCTTCTAATAGCACCAAACTCAAAATAATTAATGAAGGTGTCAAATCACTGGGTATAAAGCTAAGCAAAAATTATGATAAACTGCAAAAAGAGAATCTTGAACCGAACAAAGGGAAAATGAAGCAAAGATTTAACATCTGGACTGGGAGAGGGTTAACGCCTCTTGGTAAAATTTTACTCTCAAAATCTGAAGGTATATCTCGTTTAGTATATCAAGCTAGTGTTATACCTATTAATGACAGTTATATAAGAACTGTAAACAAGGAACTATTTAGTTTCATCTGGGGATATGGCAGAGAAAAGGTCAAACGTAGGATAATGATAAATAATGAATGCTTTGGGGGATTGAATGCTCCAGACTTCTCTTTAATGAACAAAGCCATAAAATTAGTATGGTTAAAAAGGTTCTTCTCTGACGAGGATGGCTTCTGGAAAATCATACCTGCAACTATTTTCAATAAACTTGGTGGATTAGAGTTTTTATTACAATGCAATTTTAACTCCAAGAAACTCAATGAATCTGTTCCGTTATTTTATCAGCAAGTCATTGACTCTTGGAAAGAACTGTATAGTACTGAGTGTGGAATTTTTCAGCAGATTATCTGGAATAACCAGGATATATTATATTCAGGAAAGTCCTTATTTTACGGCAATTGGTTTGATGTGGGTATTGTTCATGTGCAAGATCTGATGGACAATAATGGTAATTTTATGGATTTTAAGAGTGTTTGTGCTAAATACAGCCTAACTTTGAATTACGATAATTATAAATTATGGAGAGTATTAGAGAAATCTTGTTTCACTGCTATCCAGAATAAAATACCATGTGTTAAAGAAAGTTTGCCAAAAAAATTTGACATACCCTTCATAGATGATATTATTATATCCCATCACAAGGTTTGTTGTAAATTGTTTTATCGTGCATTAGTTTTGAAGCACGCACTG